>NW_010729095.1:4066312-4097353 GCF_000365185.1 Nelumbo nucifera | reverse complement strand
CTCACTGGTATCAGAATAATAAAAAGTTTAGGCATTCAGAAATTATCCATTGTTGGAGATTCTGCTAATACTATCAAATGGCTGAAAGACAAGGAGGGGGGTCCGTGGAGGTTGAGTCATTATCTGTCAGAGGCAAGAGACTCCTTGGAAAATTTAAATGTTAATCTGATGTCGATACCAAGGGAGATGAATCATATTCCAGATGGATTAGCTAAAATTGGAGCAAACTTAGAAAATTTACAAAACAACAGGCTTCCCCCCTTGTAATTTTGTGTTTCTTCTGTTTAAGTTCTCTTTCCTTTTAGTATATCTGCTCATGTATTCCTTGTTTTATTTAATGAAATCTGATTAACTTTTTCTCCAAAAAAAAAATCTGGACACAATTAAAGTTGGAAGACAGAAGAACAAAGGTTTTTGCTTGGGAAGGGAAATTGGGTTGGCGTGTAACAGGGTTTGTTTTCAGGCTTTTACCAATGAAGAAGGATTGTCAGATGTGAAGAAGAGGATGGATATCGAGAAGAATATGAAAGGATACGAGGATGAGTTAGATTTGACATGGGTTGATTTGGCTGAGGAGGGAGTTCATGAGACAGCAGGTGAGACTTTAAATATTCATGTGACAGGAGCTGAACAGGGRCCTGAGTAAAATCAACCTAGGCTGTGTTCCTCTAGGCACATTGGAGTGAAGTTGAATCTTGAGTCATGTGATGACTTAAATGAACATGTGGTTGTAGAGATGCAAATGGATTGGATATTGATGCAATTCGATTTTGGCAGATTCAAATCAGCATTATCAGATTATTGAATTGAATCGGATCAGAAAATATAATCCATTTACATTTCAGATCGAATTCGAATGACCCCTGATTCAATCCAAAAAATCCGATCCAATTGGATATATTATGTTTTAGAGAATGACATGTATCCCCCCCCCCCAATTTTGTTTAAACAATTTAATAAAACAGTTGTAATTTTAACAAAAGGAAAGACCTAAAATTGGAAAGTTTAATAAGTGTTAAAACAAAAATAACAGAAGGTCCAAAACCCATTGAAGAAAGGTTTTGGTTTTCGTTTGGTTCCAGGGTTCCCTTCTTCTCTTCCATTTMATTGAGACAAGAAACCCTAACCCTAAAGATTAGCTGCCATCAAAATCGCATCGCCACCCACCAGTGACACCTCCAGAGACACCACACCACCACCACTGTTTTGTTCTCCCCTCCCCTACTCCATTGCCATCTTCATCGCCACAAATGCCAAATCTAAGATCTCTATTGGCGTGTGAACATGATGTTCATTATTCACTTCAAATCTAAGGGGTCAAACAATGGTCACTTAGTTCATGTTACCAAGGTCTTCCATTGGCTAAAGGCAGGCCTCTTTGGGGTTGGACCTTTCAGTAGGTATAAGAGGATTTATAAGAGAAAGGAGATAAGAAAACAGGAATAGAATTAAGAGTATTGATAGAAGAAGCAGTAATATGGATTCAGTGGAGAAAGAGGCCAAGGAGAAGAAGATGGAGCCCACCTGCTGTTCAAAAAGAAAATATCTTGACAAAAGAGGAGATGATGCCAGGGATGGAGTGTGAAACGGAAGAACAAAATTCAGAAGGGGAAGAGAAAGATGAGGAGGTGGCTTTGGATCAAGTGAGAAAAGTAGAAAGCAGTGTGGATTTGGAAAAGATAGTGGAAACTGAAGTCCAAGTAAGCAAGTTGTTAGGGGTTATACGTTTTATGAGGGGACAATTTTGCTAGAAAAACTGTTCCAGGATTTGGAAAAGAGGTTTCCTATGAATGAATAAAGCTTTAAACAGAAGATTTGGTTGGTAAAAGTTATTAAGATCATTGTTGATTTGAGGATAGTAAAGGAGGTTGTTGGGTGCTGAAGTGCTTTGAGATGGGCAGTGAGTCCTGTGTGTGCCTGTAAAAATGGGGAAGGAAAATTTGTATTAAAAGGGGTTGGAGGGTCTTAATGATGTAGGCGTGGGTTTTAAATTTCTGTGGGTGATATCTTGTCACCTTTTGTACTATCTATCTCTTTAAGAAGATTTTATTTTTTATTTATTACCAAAAAGATATATTTACATTAACGACAGGAAATTACAAAAGTTCCCCTATGATACCAACTTTCTTATATTCAATAGGAGCATAATTTAAACCCTCATGTCATCGTGTCCAGCATTTGTTATGTTATTTCCTCTCTCCCAAAATGGAAAGGAGTCACACCTACCCACTATCAAGTATCATCTCTTGCACATATATGAATGGACATCATTTCAGAAAACAAAACTAAAATAATAAAAAAAAAAAGATACCCATTTCAGAAAACATGAATGGATATCATTTCACACGATAAACATTCTAAATGTCTGAGTACATTTGAAAGAGATACTCATTTTCTTCCTAACAGAGCAATTCTTCTCCTCTTCACTTAAATTGCACTATTACTAAGCCTTTTTTTCTGATAAGCAACTGCAAATGATTTCATTCAAAACAACCTATCGTCCAAAAAACTGAACAGTATATAAACTATTACTAATCTGTTGTGATATAAGGAGAGAAAGTCACCATTCTCACTTTTCAAACTGAATTTTCCTCTAATATTTTTTTCTCCTTTTTAAAACCTACTATTATCTCTGCTGATATAGAACATTCCCTATTAAGTATTAAGACAATGTCATAATCTAAAGCATTAGGCCAGTCTACAATCAAGAAACAAGAATTAAYCAAAGGCAATGTATTTAATGTGGTTCATGTTCTCTTAAGATGGCTGATCTACTATGTACCACATTTCTAAGAAACAAAATCCACAAAAAAAAATATGGTCATCTACAAAAAGAGCAGGTCACAAAGCACTACCAGAACAAATCAGTAGAGAGAACCAACAAGAACACTGAAAAAACACGAAAATATGTCCATGGAGTTGCAGAAGGAGATGCGTTCAACCGTTCAAGTCGGTCTCTAGCCAATGCTTGAAACATCTGTAATCAGGTATGAAAAAGTTTATAAGGAGCTATTCAAGTTCTACATGCTAAGTGATCATGTAAGTTGCAAAGCATTTATGTAATGATACCTTTAAGGAACAAAGAACTATTAACCAAGTTGTCCACATGCCTGCTTGAAAAATTGTTGGCGGAACTACCAGTGGAAGAAAGGTTCCCTGTTAAATAAGAAACATGATGTTGCACCAACAGTTACTAAATGATAAATGCTAAAGGAAATTGATGTTGAATTTTATAGAGGACCTAGAATTTGCTATTTAAGAGTTTATAACCCCAAGATATAGTAAAGATAAAGGAAATGATAAGATCAACTATCCAACTGTTGTGAATAACTGTACAAAATAGGTCAGCAATCAGAATAATGTAACTCAACCTCCATCTGCAGACCAAAATTCATTAGAGTTACAAATTAAGAACAATCCATATATAGTGCTTTGCAGAAAGTAACAGATTGAAAAAAATGAAAGTTCCAGAGATAAAATTGAAAACCATGGGGATTATAAGGAAACATTTTTACACAATCTGGCAGTCTCCCACAAAAGTACTTTGCATAAAAATCATGTTTACCATGCTTCAGGAATTTCTTTTTTCATTGATATTCCTTTCTTTGATATGTTACGACTAACTTATTGTTCCATATGGCAATTGAAAGTTCATAGGCCACAACAATGACATAAACAAGCCATCACCTGAAGATTAAGATTAAGAATAGAAAATTGAAGAAATAAAAAATGAGGCAATAACAACAACCACTTGAGATAGAGACAGAGCTTAGGGGGAGAGGTTTATCTTTCCAGTTTCCATATCCATAACCATGACTAGAGGGTACTTATCAAAAAAAAAAAAAAAACATGATTAGAGGGTTTGATTTGAGGTGAAGAAGATGACGTTTTAATATCTGTAATGTTAGACTAATAGAGAAAAGGCAGAAATATATTCTCTAGAAATTTCATGTGAGATTTCTATGAACATCAAAGAGATAACAGGGGCTGTTCGCTGAATTTTAGATGGGATTTAAATGCTTAAATTGCAATAATTGGATGATTTATGCAATTCAACCTAGGGGAGTAAAAGTAGGCGTAAAATAAAGGAAACTTCTTGTTGGAGAAGTATCAATATCAAGCTGCAAAAGAGACCAAAAGGTCCTTAACTTATTTGGTTTAACAAATCTTAAATGTCACCAGAAAAAAGGTGCTGGACAGAACTTGAGGTACCTAAAAATATAAGAAAACCAAAAGAAAATAGGTCTAAGGTGTGCCATTTAAGATTATGGGCTGTAGAAACTAAATAGTAAAAACAACAAAGAATTAAAGAAAGAGAATGAGAATAAGAGGAAAAACAAGATGGATGGAAGAAATGAGTTGACAATGCAGAGATGGAGGAGTCAACACCACAAAATTGCAAGAAATAATTCATATTCCACTTGTCATCTCAAGAGTGTTCGCAAGATGTTTAAAGATGAAGCATCATATCTCTTTTTCTTTATCAGTAATGTCAAAGATATTTCATCTCTTTTAAGATGTACAGATATTTCTGCATATTAAATGACCAAGTTTTTGGTCATTTGACAAATTCAGTTATGTTTAGAAAACAATTGTTAAGTCATTGAACAGGAGGAAGATTTTTTTATTTTTGGACCAAATTTCCCTTGATAATACCCAAAAGACTCTCCCTCTTTAAGATGTACAGATATATTTGCTTATTAAATGACCAAGTTTTTGGTCATTTGACAAATTCAGTTATGTTTAGAAAACAATTGTTAAGTCAGTGAGCAGGAGGAAGATTTTTTTTTATTTTTTGACCAAATTTCCCGTGATAATACCCAAAAGACTCTCCCTCTTTATGCTATTTCTGCAACAAATTCACTCTCTCTTCTCACTATTCCTACAACAAGCTCTCTAATGTTCAAATAATTTAATCCAATAAAATTTTAAACAAGAATAGTATTCTGGAGAATGAATAGATTCATCATGCAGAAGTAATTTTTTTTATAGGTAAAAGTTCATTAAGAATCCATTATCAGAAAAAAGATAAATATCTGTTACAAACTTACAAGCATCCCAAGGGGAGGCACGAGGTGCAGCCTCACTCTTTAAAAAAAAACCGCACAAAAATTACAATTGGGTCCAATACAACTGATCCCTAGTTACTTCTTGCTTGGCTAGATAATCAGCAAATGAATTAGCCTCCCTTCCCACCCATTGTATAGTCAAATTCATGTGTTGTGTTACCCATTTGAATTTCTTCATTTTATTTCTATAACACCATATCACTCATGCAGAAGTAAATTTTCCCCCACATTAATTTGATTCTGAAACTCTTCACACTCACTCCCAGTAGTTTTGGAGAGAGAACAGAACCAGCCTTTGTTAGTTTCAAGAAATTTAATTCCACAAGTTATGAATGGATCAAGCAAATTCAACCTCCCAAGTTTCCAAACAACCTTCATGTTCTTAAAATATGAATATCAAAAATGTTGCAGTAAACTTGAAACTTCTCTTCCAGGAATCAACTCTTAACTCTAAGCACACTGAAAACCAAAATCTCTGCTAGAGTTCAAGCATTCCAATTCTGAAATCAAGATGCTGCAGTAGTTAAGTTTTTCCAGAATGTTCAAATCTCACAAGCTTCTGCAGTTGATCTCATATTTGGAACAGTGTTTTAATATGTGTGGGAGGCGTACGCCTGGAGGCACGCCTCCAGGCAAGGCACCCCTAAAACGCCTTGAGGCATATGCCAGAGGCGCTGACACCTCTGAAGCGTACACCCCATATGCTTTTTTCATGAGGCGTACGCCTCATGCACACCCCATGTAAAAAGATAGAAAAAACAAAGAAAAAGAAAAAAAAAAAGAACGGAAAGGAAATAAAGGGAAGGGAAAGAAAAGGAAAGGAAAGAAAAGAAAAGAAAAGATAAGGGGAAAGAAAGTGGACTAGGGACTAAGCACCCGGACCCCTTTGGCTAGGGGGCTTCGCCCCCAGACACCCCAGCCCCCCTTTCTGACTAGTGATATGCATCTTCATTCCTCTTAATATAAAAGATTTTTATTAAAAATAAAGAAAAATGAGATCCTCCTTCCTCTTCTCCCTCCTCATCCCCCCTCCTCTTAAGTAGGCTTATGCCTCTTTGTGTTCGGGAGGCTTACACCTCTTACGTTCTGAACTATGCCTCATGCCTCTAGGTAGTGGAACGCCTTGCGTCACGCCTCCACGTTTTAAAACATCGATTTGGAACCCTAGATCGCGTTCTCAGCCATACATTCTAATGGCCAAGATCGAAACCTTTTCTATGTTTTACAGGTAGTTGAGACTGGTCTAGAACGAGCTCCGTGAAGAAGATGGCGTTATTAGGACAAGTCCAAATCATCTGCTGGCCCGAATCAATAGAGATCAACAATCAGATACAGGGAAAGAGACTTGTAAATGCCAAAAAAAGGGATGAGAAAGCTTCAACCAAATATCTAAGTGTAATAATCAAGTCCTTGCAGTTCATAATTTTCGGAAAACAGAGATAGAGAGCAGAGGCTTTGTGGAGATTGCATGATGGAGGAAATCTTTGAGAATAGAAGCTAAAGATTTTCTCTTCGAGGAGTTGAAGATTAAGGGACACCCTAGCCTAAAGATTCGGGAAATGAAGAAGGCTATGGTCTTGGTTCAAGGACACGAGATGGTTGAATGGCTCATGGAGTTTGTGTCGGAGGCAGCAACTAAAGGTAAGAAACTAAGCAGGCAGGAAAGGTCCTTGGAGACAGGAAGAAGATACTTGATTGAGTGTAAAAGGAACTCAAAAGGATCATACAACTCTTTGTCTGAATTCTTTGCTAAAGGTAAGAAGCAAATGGTCTGCTTTCCTCAAGGAAAAAATAGTCAAGGATGGAAGGAGGTTAACACAGTGTTGAAGACCTTTCTTACCTTTAGGAGAAAAGGGGAAGATAAAGCAGAGGGAGGGGTTCCCTGGAAGACTGCAGTTGAGGTGCAAGAGAAGAATCTGTTTGTTATGGCAAACTGTGAGAACTTCCCCACAATGATTGTTAATTCAAGGAAAGAACGTTGGGAGGACATGCTGGTGTTAGAGGCCAATAGTCCGATCTTGGAGTGGAGGAAAGTTGCTGATTTGTTAATACAAAAGTTGAACCTAAGAACCACCTTTATCCTGACCCCCTTTGACAATTATAAGGCTCTTCTTGATCCTGTTGAGTTTTCAGGATGCTTTAGGTTCTTTTACTTTGTTTAAGTGGTCTCCTTCTTCAAACTCCAAGCTTCTCTCAGTTGAAGATGGTGTGATTATCCAAGAGATTGGGCTGCCTTTCCACCTTTGGAATCATGAGATAGCAGCCTCCATTGCAGTGTTATGTGGTGCCCGTCTTGATGGAGAGTTTTGGGGAGACCTACATTCGGCAGCCTTGTTGTTGAGTGGAGTTAAGCCTGAAGATATACCCAGAAAGATAATTATTAATGTTGACAGGGTTTTTCTTCCGGTGTGGTTGGCCTCCTCCATTGAAGCTAATCAGTGGAGGGAGGCTCAACAGGATGAAGATGAGAGGACAGAATTGTTAGAGCTACGTGGCAGGTTGGGGGTGGTGTACTCAGAGAAAGTTAATACTTTCACAAAAGTGGATAGGCAGCCTTTAGGATTTCCTAAAGATTTCAGCAGATTGGAAGGTCAAAATGGCAAGGGTCAAGGAACAGGGCTGACATCCACCAGATCAGTTGCTCAGGTGGTTGCTTCTGGCGCCAAGGATTGTTGTTTGGAATTTTCAAATTGCTCTTCTCCTCAGGATCAAGGTAAGAGCAATTTAGACAAACCATGTAAGGAAATAGCAGTGGTGGGTGAACCGTTGAACCAGGTTGGAAGAGGGTTAAACCCAGTTTTGGCCCAAAGAATAAGCTGTGGGCCTGTGTCATCTATTGAGCCTTCTATTTTGAGGGACCTAAATGTTGGTAAAGGCCCAAAATGGACCAGTATCAGCGGGCCCGACCAAATCACTTAAAAAGGCGCATGAGCTTTTAAAGAATCACGTGACCGGTGTTTTGAAGGCTCCCGCTCGGACGTCTGGCTCCCTTCATTGGCTTCCTGTGAAAAAATCTCAACGACCATCTCCAGATTGCCGTAATCCTCGTTGTGTCAAAAAAAACGACCTAGAGAAACTTTACCTGAAGTTTTCATCTAATGAGGAGTGCTCTAATTCTGAAACTGAGGACACGTTGAGCCTTGGCAGTATCGACCTTTCCCAAACAAAGGATGTTTTTGAAGATAGTTTAAATACTGAATTGTTGTTCCTAGAGGAAGACGGTTGTGGCTCAATGAAAGGGATTCGAGCAACAGTTCCCTCCCCCCTCCCCCCTCCCCCCAGTTTGTACTTCRCACAAGGTCCTGATGGGCTCAAATGCCGTTACGGAAGTTGCACAGGGTACATCTACTCCAACGAACAAACCCACCCTTGGACTGCAACATGCTCAGGATATCTATTTAGAGGGTCAGAACTCATTACTGTTGTTCCACGCAGTCACCGATTAGGGGGCAACCTTTAATGGTAGCTTCGGCTGCATTGGTTAACACAGATTTGATTGAACCTAGACAACTTCCAAAGATCAATCAGTCAGGGGGACCAGGCCTAGATTCAATGCCTCTGCCAGCACCTTTTGCTCTTGTTCCCACTCTTCCGGTTCCCTTGATTCAGGTACGTCTGTGGATTTGTTTTCAGTACTAACAAGGGTCCTATGACTGTAACAGATACTTTAGCTTCTCAACCAGAAAGAATGGCCAAGGGAGGGGACAGTGGGACTGCGATTAAGGGTGGTGGAAAAGAGGAGGGAGAGCTTTTATTGAGAAGGAAGCAGGAAGAAGAATTAGAGAGAATTTGGGAGCGGATTTGTGCTCTCTTGGAGGATTATAAAGAGGAAGAAGAACAAATGGAGGTTACCCCTACAAAATTGGAAAAGAAAAAGGAAAATAGAGTGTTTGAGAAGTGTTGGGGTACATAAAAATAGGAAAAAAAAGAAAGAAAGATCAGAGGTGGAGAGACTAATCTCAGATATTGAGGATGATATTGAATTCAGTGGTCAAGGGGAAAGAAAGAAGGGCCCTAAGTAAGGGTGGGTGGGGATATTTGGGGGGTTTTGTTCTACTCTTTCCTAATGAAAATCATAAGCTGGAATGTGAGGGTTTAGGAAGTGCAAGGAAGAGAAGATTAATAAAGGAGATGCTTAGAAGAGAAAGGCCTGACATTGTAATGCTACAAGAGACTAAATTAGAAGAGATGGGCAGAAGATGGGCTAGAAGTGTTTGGAAGCCAAGAGGGATTAGATGGGTTTCAACTCCCTCTTGGGGAGCTTCGGGGGGTATAATCACCTTGTGGAAAGAAGATGTTGTAGAAGCAGTTGAAGAATTAGTAGGTAACTTCTCTGTGTCTCTGAAATTCAAAATGGTGGAGGGTGATTTTACTTGGCTGCTAACCAATGTGTATGGGCCCAATAATTACATATAGAGGAATGAATTGTAGGAGGAGTTGTATGGTATTCAAGGTTTATGGGAAGGTCCTTGGTGCTTAGGTGGAGATTTTAATGTAATTTGGTTCACAACTGAGTCGAATAACCCTCATCAATCAATCACGACTAGTATGAGGAAATTCAATGAATTTATCAACTCTTGTGATCTAAAGGAGATTCCTCTTTTGCAAGCCAATTTTACCTGGTCCAACTTTCAGGAAAACCCAACCTGTTCGAAGTTAGATAGATTCTTGTTCAATGAAGCCTAGGAGAATCATTGGAGGGGCTTGATGGCTAAAGGGTTACCTAGAGTTACTTCGGATCATTGCCCTATTCAGTTAGGAGAGGAGCCCTTAGATTCTGAACCTAGACCCTTTAGATTGAGAATATGTGGTTGTCTCACCCACACTTTGTAAAAAATGTTGAGAGTTGGTGGAGTCAAGAGATAAGGGGGGTGAAGTGGAAAGGAGTTAGATTTCATAAAAAAACTAAGATATTTGAGAACAAAATTAAAAGCCTAGAACAAGGACCATTTTGGGAGAATAGAAGATTTAAAATCTTCCTTGTTGGCTCAGATTGAAGAATTGGATAAGAAGGAATCCCAAAGGACTATGAATGCATAGGAACGAGAGTTGAGATGGAGACTAAAAAAGGAATTAGAAGAAGTCCTGCTGCGAGAAGAGATATCATGGAGGCAAAAATCAAGGGTTAAATGGATCAAGGAAGCCAATGGGAAGACAATGGTTTAAAAGGCGTGCCTCAGGCACGCCTAGGCACACAGGCGAGGCATATTTTAGGGTAGGCACCTCGCCTAGGTCGTAGGCACAGCCCATTCAAAAGGCACATGCCTGGTGCGCCTAGGTGTGTGCCTTGTGCCTTAGCCCAGGTATGCACCTTTTGAAAATTTGACGCTTTTTCATTTTTTTTAGTCTAGTAGCTGGGCCAGGGGATCCGCCCCTGGACCCCCATGCCACTTCCCTCGAGGCCAGCCCAAACGAGTCCATGTTAGGGTCTTAAATTCTGATTTTCACACAAAAAATAATGATTTTATAGCTTTAATTGCTTTTAAGAAGATATTTTATTAGGATGAATGAATGGACAACATTACCAAATAGGGGGGTTCTCGAAGCTTCGGTGAGCGAGCGAATGGACTTGTTTGGGCTTGTCTCGAGGGGCATGAAACAAAGGTGGCTCGTAGAATTAGGAATGTAATATGTCACATTAGCTACTTGATTTAATTGAGAAAAAAGAGATTGTGGGTTTTATATGCTTTAAAATGTTTTATATGTTTGATTTCATTTTTTAATTCTCATTTGAATATGCTTTACATATTATGTTTATGTATTTTAATTTTAGATAATAGGTTTTTAAAACATTTATTTTAAAATTTAAGTTTATATTTTTATTAATATTATGTTTTATAAATTTTTTATTTTTTTTGAATTTTTTGGCATTTTTTTTATTTTTTAGCTTTTTTTTTAATTGTGCCCCCTGCCTCAAAAAGGCGCACACCTCGCCTTGCGCCTTTTGCTTTTAAAACACTAATGGGAACACAAAATTTTTTCATGCGATGGCCAATGGAAGGTGGAAAAACTTTGTAGCACAACTTGAGATTGATGAAGAGGAAATCTCCTCTCAAGAAGAGATAGTCAGATGCTTTGTAGATCATTTCAAATCAATTCTGAGAAGACCTCTTGACTGCATGGTGGAAGTGGATGGTCTAGATTGGTTAAGTCTTTCTAAGAGGGAGAGGGGATAGTTGGAAAGAAACTTTGAGGAGGAGGAGATCAGACAAGCAATTTTCTTAATGGATAGATCTAAGGCTCCTGGGCCAGATGGATTTACGATGGCCTTTTATCAAGAGTGTTGGGACAGTTAAAAATTATTTATTTGAGGTCTTCAGGGAGTTTGAGGATAATTTTGTTGTTAGCCCTGGAGTTAATGTTACTTTTGTAGCTCTTGTTCGCGAGAAGGTTGTCGCTAAGCATCCTAAGGATTTCAGACCAATTAGCTTGGTGACTAGTGTTTACAAAATTTTGGTGAAGGTCTTATCCTTGAGGATCAAAGTGGTACTCCCCCCTCTAATTAATCAAGCTCAAGGTGCTTTTGTACAAGGTAGACAAATAGTAGATCAGATTTTGATAGCTAACGAATGTGTGGAGGAGATGAAGAGATCAGGTAAAAAAGGCTTTGTCTRCAAATTGGATCTTGAAAAAGCCTACGATTCGATGGACTAGAGTTTCCTCTTAGAGGTGCTAAGTAAGTCTGTGTTTGGGGAAAGATGGTGCAAGTGGATTAAGGGTTGTCTCAATTCTTGCCATTATTCCATCATTGTCAATGGAGTAGCTAAGGACTTCTTCCCAGCATGTAGGGGCCTAGGACAAGGTGATCCACTTTCCCCCTTTCTATTCACTCTTGTTGCTGATGTGTTAAGTAGATTGATTTCAAAAGCAGATAGGGAGGGGATAGTGAGTGGTTGGAGAATAGGAAGAAATAGCATGCCCGTTACTCACCTTCAGTTTGCAAATGATACTATAATCTTTTGTGAAGGTAGTGATTTGAGGAAGGTTAGGAACCTTAGAACTTAATAATTTTTTTTGAAATGGCATCAAATTTGAAAATCAAATTTGAAAAAAGTTGTGTGGTTGGAGTCAATATGGATGATCAAGAATTGGAGGCTATTGCAGATTGCTTAGAGTGCTCCACCTCGTCCTGGCCCTTAACTTATCTAGGCCTTCCCATAGGAGCTAACCCAAAGGAGAGCCGCCTTTGGAACCCCGTTGTGGAAAAGTTTGGAAAGAAGTTAGCAAGTTGGAAAAAGAATTATATCTTTGTTGGGGGTAGAGTGACTTTGTTCAAATCCACACTTGCTAATTTGCTAGTTTACTTTTTGTTTGTCTTTAAGATTCCTACTAGGGGCAAGAAAAGAAGGATCATTTGATTAGGTGGGAGATAGTTAGTCGAAGCAAGGAGGAAGGAGGATTAGGATTAGGGAATCTTGCTTGTAAGAATGTAGCTCTTCTAGGTAAGTGGTTGTGGAGATGGCCTTTAGAGAGGGWGAGGTTATGGCATGCAGTGGTGGCGAATATCCATGGCCGTTCCAGAAATGGTTGGATGCAGGGGTATCCAGGCAGGCAACTCTTGCAACACCTTGGAAGGCAATTCATGGCATCCTCCCCCAGTTCCTCCGCTTTGTAAGGTATGATGCTTGCACTGGGACTCATGGTTCTTTTCTGGGAAGACACTTGGGTGGGAAATTTGCCTTTTAAGGACTTGTTCCCCTCTCTCTTCTTCATTTCCCTTTATAAAAAAAAAACTGTGTCTTCCTTTCTTTTGTGCCCATATATCCCTTTGTCTACAAATTGGGACCTTGGCTTCCGTAGAGGGTTGAGGGATGAGGAATCCTTATCAGCTTCTGAGCTCTAACTATTACTTAATTCTGTTTGTTTGGACCCACTCAATTCTGATAGGAGGATTTGGACTTTAACTCCAAAAGGGTTGTTTACTTGTGCATCTTTCTTTAAATACCTTCGCTCTAGTTCCTCTCCTTGGGCTTTCCCAGTTAAGAAAGTTTGGTCTAGGCCTATTCCCCCAAAAATAGTTTTGTTTTGTTGGGAAGTTTACTACAGTAAAATCAATACGATGAATAACCTACAGAAGAAAAGACCTTTCTTGTGTTTATCCCCTAACTGGTGTATTTTGTGCAAAGCACTGAGTGAGGACTGTTACCACTTATTGATTTCTTGTCCTTTTGCTGCAGCCATTTGGAATTGGATTTTTGATTTGTTTGAGTGCAGGTGGAACTTGCCAGCTGAGGTAAATTTGCTGCTTTCCCCATCTACCTTCGTGTGGACCACAAGAAGAGGGAGAATTATGTTGAAGTGTATACAAGTAGCTCTCCTTTGGACTATTTGGGAAGAGAGAAATTCCAGAATTTTTCAGGAGAAGGAAAGAAGCATTCTTGAGGTCAAGGAGTGTATTCTTACAAGGACTATTTTGTGGCCGAAATCCTTAAAGCTCTTTGATAATTACTCCTTTGATGATTTAATGAGGAATTGGTCTACAGTCGCCCTCACTTCCTCTAGGAAGCCTAGARGTCAAGTAACTTGGACTCCATCGATGGAGGGCTTTGTTAAGCTGAACTTTGACGGAAGTAGTCAAGGTAACCCAAGACCGTCTGGGATTGGTGGTGTACTGAGAAATGAGAACAACAACATCATTGCCTTTTTTTCGGGACCGGTGGGAATAGGAGACTCTGTGAGGGCTGAACTCCTAGCTGCGGCACAGGGGATACAGATTGCTTATCAACTTGGAGTGCAGAATTTAATAATTGAAGGAGATTCCAAGGTGGTAGTAGGATGGTTGGCTGACCCAGGTACTGTCACTTGGGAGTTTAAGGATACCCTAAAAAAGGTCTATTGAGGGACATGACAGTTAGATTTCAGTGGTTGGGTAGATCAGCTAATGCCTTTGCTGATTATCTTGCTAAACAAGGGGCTACTCAGGTCTCCTTGTATTGGGCTTCTCTGTTATGTTTATTAACTAAAGGGTTGATGGTTTCTTCCATCTCCCCTCCTTAAAGGGGAGGTAGCATCTCGTGCCTCTCCCTAAAATGTACTATCTTTGGCTATGAATTAATATATCTTACAATTCACTGATCAAAAAAAAAAAGATGGCATTATTATGGGGGAGAAATGGATGAAGAAACAGGCAATTGTCTAAATGCATGTTTCAATTGGTGATAATGCTGAACTTGATGGAAATTGAAGACCAACCACAAAGTGACAATCCATCTATCTCTTTTGCTTTTCTACCCTTCTCTATTTTCTGCTTTTTAGTCTCACATAGACACCATTGCTGTGGATAAAAGAAAACGCATGAAGAAGAATACCTTTATTTATTCTTTTCTACAGTGCAATGCAACACCATACCTCTTGAAGAACCAAAGCCATTCTATGGTTTAATTTGAACTCTAATCTTGCTTTTCTAATGAAAATCACAGTTTGTTGTTGCTTTGGTCCACAACAATGGCATTGAGAGACTATTAGTGAGAACTGAGAAGAGAGGGCGAGCTTGTTGAAGAAATATCGTAAAGAGGGACAGCAAACAAGGGAGGAATATGGATTATCTTTTGGGTATTAAAGGGCAAGTTGGAAAAAAGTCAAAAAATTCTCCCATTTATTGTTTTTATTTTTTTATGAAAAAAAAATTATTACTTCATAACTTAATAGAAAGCTTTAAGCTCATACAACAGACCTTGGTGAGGTGCGAGCTGCAGCCTCTCCCAACTGATTACAAGGAAATTAGAAAGAAGAAAAAGCAAGCATTACAGCTGAGCCCAAAACAAAACTTCCCTAATTGCCCCTTGCTTAGCCAAAGCATTTGCTGATCTCCCCACCCATTGTATAAGAACAGACACTCAGCCACTGAAATTTTTTTATTTCATTTTTTGTAGCACCATATAGTATCCATGGGATTCTCCAACCACCCCACCACCACCTTGGAGTCCTCTTCAATAAGTAGCTGCCCTACACCCAGTTGATTGCAAATTGTACTCCTTGTAGGGCTGCTAGTAATTCTGCCCTGATGTACAATCTCCCCAAGCTCGTTTCTCAGAACGCCCCCCATTCCAGAGCATCCTGGATTACCTCAG
Organism: Nelumbo nucifera; assembly: GCF_000365185.1. Next base: position 4,082,214 of record NW_010729095.1, on the reverse strand, counting down.
CTGCTCCCATCAAAATTCAGCTTCAGTGAGCCTTCAGATGGTGGGATCCATCTTGTAGCTGCCCTAACCTTACTGGATGAACACCTTGCTACTGCTGACCAATTTCTCCATAAATCTGTAAAGGAAAATTGATGGAACAGTTCCTTGGTCTTTAACCAATGTATTGCCCTATTCATCACACAATCCTTTAAACCCTGACTATTCCTCTCCTTCTCTTGGAATATTCTAGTGTTCCTTTCTTCCTAGATTGTCTAGATCAAGGCTGCTCTAGCACATCTCCACATAATTTTTCCTCTCTTTTTTTGGCCAAATGAAGGTAGAGGGGTTAAAGATCATGCTTACTTCTGCTAGCAAGTTCCACCTGCACCCAAACAACGAAAAAAGCCAAGCCCATAATTCTGCAGAAACAGGACAGGACATTCGTAGATGGTAACAATCCTCCCCATGAGCTCTACAGAGTACACCAGTTGGGTGAGATACAAAGGAAAGGTCCTCTCTTTTGTAGGTTATCTAAGGTGTTCACTTTCCCATGATACACTTCCCAACAAAATGCCATTATCTTAGGAGGAACAGGCCTGCACCAAATTTCTTTTGAAGGGAAAACTTGTTGAGAGGGGGATTGACCGAGGGACTTAAAGAAAGAAGCACAAGAAAAAACCCCTTTGGACTTGGGAACCCAAATTCTTTTCTCTAGCTTAGAAGGATCCAAACAAACCTGATTTAAAAGACAAAGCAAATTAGAGAGGGAATCAATCTCCTCATCCCTTAACCACTTATGAGAGCCAAAATCCCAATTCAGATCCAAGGGGGTTCCCACAGGTAAGATAAAGTTTGAGACAACCTCTACCTTATACAATGAGACAAAGACTAGTGAAGGGAAAAGGTTCTTCAAAGGGGTGTCTCCAACCCAAATATCCTCCCAAAAACGAACTGAGTTTCCAGAACAAACGTCGTACTCGACATACTTGAGGAACTGGGGAAGAACACTATGAATGGCTTTCCAAGGTGTTGCCAAAGTAGCTCGCCTTGATATACCAGCATCACACCCATTCTCTGAACTTCCATGAATATTTCCTACCACTTCATGCCATAGCCTCCCTCTCTCCAAAGGCCACCGCCATAACCACTTCCCCAATGGAGCTAGATTTTTTTGAACCACCTTTCCTAATCCCAAACCGCTCTCCTCTTTGTTTCTACACACAACTTCCCACTTCACTAGATGATCCTTTTATCCTTGTCCCGGTTCCCAAAGGAAGTCTCTCATTAATTTCTCCAGCTTCTTTGCTTCCCTAGGTGGTATCCTAAAGCCAGACAGAAAATAAGTAGGTAGGTTCACCAAGGAAGCTCTTATTAATGTGCCCACCACCCAAGGAAATGTGGTTCTTCTTCCACGAAACTAGTCTCTTCTCAAACTTTTCTATCACTAGAATCCAAAAACTATTATCCCTAGGGTTTGCCCCTAATGGAAGCCCTAGGTAGGAGATAGAACATTCAAGGCACTCTGCAATTGCCTCAACCTCCCTATCTTCCAAATTGATACCCGCTATACAACTCTTTTCCAGATTTATTTTCAGACACAACTGAATTTGTMAAATGACCAAAGTAGGTCATTTAATATGCAAATATGTAAAACTAAACAAGAAAATACTTGCTAACACAAAAAATATTCAAATCTATCTGCACAAAAAAAAAGCATTTTTTATCAAATCTTGAACATGGAATCAATTCCTTGATTAATTTGATTGGGAGAATCTGATTGTCAGCATATAGGTTTCTCTTGATCTTGGAAAAATAAATTGATAGACATGTTGGAATGGGGACAAACTCATGGATTTGGAGCTTAGATCCGCAAATTATTAGGCATGGGCTTGCTGGTGCAACTTTGCATGCCTATAATGTTAGCCCAGATTAACATGCGTGGAAGAAAACACAGTCCCTAGCCCATCATGAGGACTACCAAATGGCCCGTACAAACCTAGATAAAGGGAATGGATCTTGCTTCCCTTTCCTCAACCTTTGGCCCCTTAGAGATTAAGGTGTTTATTAAGAAGTGTAAACAAGCCAGGAATCTTACAGACGTAGCATGGTAAGGACCAAGGTGGTTCCACAACCATTGCAGCTCAACCAGACCCCAAAAAATGTCAAATCTTCCTTATTTTCAAATGTAAAAGCAAGTGAGTTGTTAACTCCATCCTAGAGGCACATGATACAAACATGTTGAGATAAAATGGTATCTGATCCTCCTCCTTTGATGTCATGAGTGTTTATCTTCCCACATATGGTTTTCCATAAGAACAATGAACTCTAAATAGAACATGTAAGGGCTAGAGTCTATTCTATACAAAAGCATTTGCCTTAGGGTCTGTAATAATGGGCAAGAAGTGATGCTATGCACACTGCCTAAATCTAAGAAGGGTTCACTTTTGGCACAGAAAGGGTCATAGAAGTCAGTTTGGGACTTCTGAACCAGGAGTGTTCACTTTTGCCAGGTGAAGAAGAAGTTTTGAAGAAGGACAATAGTATGTGGAGCAATCAAAAAAGGACAATAGCATGAAGAGATGTGGCAGGTATGGTTCAAAGTATCAACATATCAGTTTAGGGGCCTGCTGGTACAATATGATACATCCAATATGGGGCCTGTCGTGTCAAAATTTTGAACCTTGGTGGCAGGGGCCTCAAATATCACATTGGTGAATATCACCAAACTATTCTCTCATTTGAAGAGTTGATTATGCAGTCCAGGGTCAAGGTAGTAAGTCCAAAAAGTATATGAGAATGGGTAGCAAGTATAATATTCAGATCAAGAGGTGGATTTGTCTGGATTAAATGCAACTTTGAGTATAGGCAATGCTAGAGCATCGGAGAAGGCAATATTGTGGCAGGGCTTGTAAAAGATGGATGTGAAATGAGAAGATTATATCCAGCCTCCAGGAAAGAAGAAACAATACAAGGCTGATGGCTGAAAATGTTGAAGAAGATATAAAGAAAGAATATGAAGAAGATTAAGGGGAAGAAATCAAGAAAACTCCCAGCAATAAAGGACGATAATGATAATGTATTTAATGAAGTTAAGACAAGAAGATAAGAAGATAGACTTGGAGTTGATGGATAGAGAAGCTCAAATTGGTAAGAAATTGGGAGTGTTCTTCTTGGTGAACAATTTGCTAGTAAAGTGTTCATGGAGCTAGAAAAAAGGGACTAGGTTGTATCTGATGAAAGTTAATAAGCAAAGCTTGGCATGTCTGAGAGCTAGGTAAGTTTGAAAAAAGGGGTGTTGGTCAGCAGTTGGGTAAGTCAGAATTGGAGGCATGGATTGTGAGTTATTGTTGGTGTAAATAGGTTGACTAATCCTATTCAGTTCTAGGTCTGAAGTATGTAAGGAGGAGAAGAAGAAGAAGAAGAAAGAGAAGGGTTTGGCCTAGGAAAGAAAAAGTCACTTCTCCTAACCGACCCACTTTGTATTTATATTGTATAAGCTGAATTACAGAAGACAATATTGTCCCTCATTAAATATGGGACATATAACTTAAATTTAAATAAAACAGACTATTCACTCTCAATTAGATAGACAAATGACCAAAATACCCTTGTATTGTCAACTCTAACACTCCCCCTTAAGCTGGAAAATATATGTCATATAGTCCCAGCTTGTCACATATATAATCTACTTTGCCCCAAGACAGCCCCTTTGTAAACAGATATGCCCACTAGTTTCTTGAATTTACATGGGTTGTAGTTATCACCCCATCGGACACTTTTTCTCTTACAAAGTAGCAATCGACTTCAATATGCTTTGTTCTCTCATGGAAGACTGGATTAGAAGAAATGTGTACAGCAGCTTGATTATCATAGTATAACCTCATGGGTCTGTCAATTGAGAACCCCATTTCTTGCAACAAATTCTTCAGCCATACTAGTTCACATGTAGTATGAGCCATAGCTCTGTACTCAGCTTCTGTGTTGCTCCTTGCCACCGTTGTTTGTTTTTTACTCTTCCAAGTTACCAGATTGCCACCAAGGAAGGTACAATATCCTGTAGTTGATCTTCTATCTGACACAAATCCAACCCAATCAGCATCTGTATACCCTTCTATCTCAAGAATTCCTCCACTTTTGTATAACAGACCACGGCTTGGAGCACCCTTCAAATACCTGACTATTCTTAGAACTACTTCCCAATGTGGAACCCGAGGGTGTTGCATAAGCTAACTCACCATACTTACAACAAATGGTATATCTGGTCATGTGATAGTCAAATAGTTCAATTTTCCCACCAACCTCCTGTACCTTCCAAGATCATCAAACTCTTCACCTGCATCAATACTCAACTTAGCATTCGGTTCCATAGACGTTTCGGCTGGTTTGGCACCTAACAGCCTTGTTTCTTTAAGTAAGTCACGGACATATTTCCTTTGACACAAGTTAATTCCATGCCTTGACCTTACAACTTCTATTCCGATGAAGTATTTCAGCTTACTAAGATCCTTCGTGTGGAAGTGATCTTGTAGGAAGTTTTTCAATCTATCAATCCCATTGTTGTCACTGCCAGTTGTGACAATATTATCCACATACACCACTAGCAAGATTTTCCCATCTTTTAAGTCACGATTGAACACAAAATGATCTACTTGACACTGTTTCATGCCAAAGTTCTTCACTACTTCACTGAATCTACCAAACCATGCACGTGGAGATTGTTTCAGTCCATAGATTGCCTTTTTAAGTCCACAAACTTTACCATCCTCCCTTGAACAACAAACCCTGGTGGTTGCTCCATATATACTTCCTCAATCAAATCACCGTGCAAGAAGGCATTCTTGATGTCTAGTTGCAAGAGAGGCCAATCATACATTGTTGCTAATAAAATTAATACCCGAACTAAACCAATTTTAGCCACAAGAGATAATGTCTCTGTATAGTCAAACACCATATAACTGAGAATAGCCCTTGGCCTTTAATCGTTCCACACTGCCATTTGGAAGATACTTCATTGTGTAGACCCACTTACACCCAACAACATGCTTACCAGGAGGGAGAATAGTAAGTTCGCACGTGTGATTGTGTTGTAAAGCAAACAATTCCTCTTCCATTGCTTGTCGCCACCCTAGAGAGGTAAGAGCTTTCTGGACAGTCTTAAGAGTGGAAATAAAGGATAGCAAAGATATAAAGTGGCGATGGCAAGCAGAAACGTGAGCAATGGAAATATAATGAGAAATAGGATGAGATGTGCAACTACGTTTACCTTTCCGCAATGTAGTAGGAAGATCAAAGTCAGAAGGAGGAGGTGCAACCACAGGATCTGTCAACGAGGTCTGAATTGGAGGAGGGGTCRATGCTCTTTTGTGAGTATACACTTGTGTTATTGGTGGCCTCTCAATATTAGCCTACACTAGAGAAGGTGGGGATGGAACAAGAACCACGGGAAGGGGGTCCTCAACTGGAACAGGAAGTGGAACCACAAGAGCAGGAGAAGGAACTTCGTACTTGAAAAAAAAGGAACCGACTCAAAGAAAGTGGCATCCAAGCACACAAAAGACCAATGAGAGCTAGGGTTATAACACTTATACCCCTTTTGGGTCCTTGAGTATCCAAGGAAAATGCATTTGGTAGCACGCGCATCTAACTTGTCTAAACCAGGTCCTAAATTCTAAACAAAGCAAACACAACCAAAGACTCTAGGAATAAGGAGCAGAGAAAGAGTAGGAAACAAGACTGAGAAAGGTGATTGACTTCCAAGGATAGACATGGGCATCCGATTGATGACGAAACATGATGTCAGGACTCAAGACAGCACCACTCCAAAAACGCTTTGGGACATTCATATCAAGCATAATGGACCGAGCAGTTTCAAGTAAGTGTCAATATTTTCGTTCAACCACTCCATTCTATTGTGGGGTATAAGAGCAAGAAGTTTGATGAATTATCCCCATGGTGCTCTAAATATTCCTAAAATGGTGTTGAGGTGTATTCTTTTGCATTATCTGAGCGAAGAATTKTAACATGAACTCCAAATTGGGTACGTATTACAGCATAAATTTTTTGGAAAATAGAAAATAATTCGCTTCGATCTTTCATAAGATAGAGCCATATCATCCTTGAAAAGTCATCAACAAAAATTACAAAACACTTATAACCATTGTATGACACCACTTTATTTGGACCACAAACATCTAAATGAACTAAAAAAAAATGACGCAAGACACGACTATCAACTCTTGGACTAAAAGAGACTCTATGGTGTTTCCCAAGCTGACACGACTCACAATCCAACGATGGAAGATGACTTAAGGACGAAACCAACAACTTCAGAGCCTTGAGAGATGGATGACCAAGTCTACAGTGCCATTGGAGAGGAGTAAGAGATGACTGAAAGGCTACTGGCGGGCCACCTCCATCAAGGTAATACAATCCACCTATTTCATGCCCTCCACCAATCTTCATCCCCATCTTGAGATCCTGAAACACACAAGAAGAGGGATAAAAGGTTATAGAACAATTAAGTGACTTGGTTAGTCTACTAGCAGACATAAGATTAAAAGGGAACTTAGATACATATAAAACAGAGGATAAGGATAAGGAGGTCAAATCAACATCACCAACACCACAGATGGGAGAGGTAGAACCATTAGCAAGAGTAACCGTTTGGAATGTAGAAGATGAGGAAAATGAAGAAAATATATATGGAGTCCCAAATATATGATCTGAGGCTCCAGAGTCAATGATCCAGGGTGAGGGTTTGGAAGCCAAGCAAGCCATACCTGAATGGGCAAAAGTAGTTGTATTCTGTTGAGAGGATGTCTGAAGGAACTTCTCATTTAACTCACGTGGTACACTCACCATTTCCTTCCCAAAAGCACCAATAGATGTGGAGGGGGTTTGATCAATCTATTGGTTGCCACTAATTGTACCACTGCCACTAGTCACAACATAGTTAGCCCATGTGTTGGGTGGACCATGTAAATCATAACAGAAATTAACAGTATGTCCCTCTAATCCATAGTATGTGCATTTTCTAAGTCCATTACTTCTTCCTCTACCACGACCTCCCCCTGACTCTCAACCTCCCCTGCGGCCACTAGAACAATTAAACATAGGACCACCTCGGTTTCCTGGAAACCCACAGCCACCACCTCTACTTCCACGACCTCCCTCTCTAGTCACCACAAAACCAGATCTATCCGAGAGAGAGGAAGACTCTGTCGAATCAAATAGAAATTCTCCGAAGACGGGCAAACACTTCTTCAAGAGAGGGAAGAGCAAACCCTCCAAGTATTTGTGCTCAAACAGGTTCATATTCAGCCTTTAGACCCACTAGAAACCATGTCACATCAAGTTGCTCTCGATGTTGTTGTTGAACTTGAACATCTAGAGTTAGAGGATGATATACATTAAGCTCATTACGGAGATTTCTCATGCTTGTATAGTATTCTTCCAAGCTTTGGTTACCCTACTTCAAATTAAAGTACTCTTTTTTTTATCAATAACAATAAACTTTATTAATGATATGAAACTATGAAACTTAAGATACAAAAGGGGGAGGTAAAATGTCTTAACTCCCCACCAACAGAATACAATGAAAGAAAGTCAAAAGTTAGCCTAAAAAATAGATTCCCTATTCACCCCTTGCTTGGCTAACCCATCAGCAAATGAATTAGCAGTCCTCTTCACCCAACTGTAATGCACCACAATATCCCTACTCATTCATTTAAACTTTTTCTTCTCATTGTTATAACTCTACAAACCGCTGTCATCTTCCTTTAGCCACTTAATCACCACTGCCGAGTCACCTTCAAGGATCAAACATCTGATGTTCAATTCCCTTGCTCTTTAGATACCTTCCAGGGCTGCACGAATCTCAGCCCTAAGAGAGTCTCCTTCCCCAATTGGGCCTGAGAACATAGCAATGATAGCCCCATCCTCATTCTTGAACACTCCCCCAATCCCAGAAGGCCCTGGGTTCCTTAAGCAGCTACCATCAAAACTCAGTTTTATGAACCCAGAGGTAGGAGGGGACCAAGGACTACAAGTCCTCTTACATAGGGCAGAGGAAGCTATCTCTTTCCAATTTCTTACCAAATCAGCCACAGAATAATCTAAGAACAGAGCTCCATAGTTTTCAGTTAATGTGCCATCCTTAACAGTATTAGATCTAATAAGTCTTCAAAGGTTCTTTCCTTGTTTGGAAATATTCGTTTCTTTCTTCCCATTGGGTCCAACACACTACTGCCTTAATGCTTCTCCACATAATTTTCCCTCTCTTCTTCAGCCATCTGAAAAAAGAAGAGAACAAACTTTGGACGTTCCCAGGGGGAAGAATCCAAACACACCCAAAAAGGGAAAAAGCCCACACTCCCATACTGATTTAGCAACCGAACAAGTAACCATAAGGTGGTAATCAGTTTCCCCTTCAGCTTTACATAGAGTACACCTTTTAGGAAGTAAACAAGAATTGAGTCTATTTTTCTGAAGTAGGCCATTTGTGTTAATTCTTTCCAGGAAAGTTTCCCAACAAAAACTACCAACCCGAAGAGGAATGGGCCTACTCCAAATTTCTTTAACCGGGAAAGACAACCCAATAGAATCAGAAAGTTGAGTTAATGTCTCAAAAAACGAAGCACAAGAGAAAACACCTGATGAGGAAGGAACCCAAAATCTAGTGTCCTCCTTATTAGGGTCCAAGAAAACATTTTCGAGGATAGCTAACAAAGACATGATGTGGCCCAAATCTGTATCCCTAATTGCCCTTCTCAGACCTAAGTTCCACCCAAAACCAGAATGAGAGTCTGAAGGGCATAAGAAAGATGATATGGGTTCATTTTTCAAATCTGATAGAACATACAAAGAGGGAAATCCATTCATCAAAGGTGAGTCCCCAACCCAATGTTGTTCCCAAAATTTTATTCTATTACCAAAGTTAAGACCATACCTAATCCAAGGGGAGAAGACTGAAAGCAACTTATATATGGCTTTCCAAGGAGAGGCAGCTATAGCCCTTGCCAAAATTCCAGGTTCCCAACCATTGTCTTCCAATCCATGTATGCTAGTTACAATCTTTGTCCACAATGTCTCTTTCCAATGGAAACCTCCATAACCATTTCCCCAACAATGCCATGTTCCTTTTCCTAATATTCTCAATCCCAAGAACTCCTAGCTTTTTACATCTAGTTACCACCTCCCATCTCACCCTATGGTCTCGCTTTTCCTCTCCAGGCTCCCACAAGAAATCCCTCATAAGTTTTTCCAAAATGTTAGAAACCTTTGTGGGGATCTTAAACACTGATAGGAAGTAAACAGGTAGATTAGCTAGGGTTGACCTAATCAAAGTGATTCTCCCCCCGAAGGAAAGATAATTTTTCCTCCAAGAAGCAAGCCTTTTTTCAAATCTCTCCACCATCGGGTTCCAAAAGCTTACCTTCTTAGGGTTATCCCCCAAGGGGAGGCCTAAGTAAATCATAGGCCAATCCAAGGTTGCACAACCTAACACGCCTGCAAATTCACTTATCTCCCTCTCCTTCAAATTCACACCCACCATACTACTCTTATCCAAGTTCACCTTGAGATTAGACATCTGCTCAAAGAGTTGTATTGCCAATTTTAAATTCCGGATCCAATTGATGTCCCCACCTTCACATAACAAGATTGTGTCATCTGCAAACTGCAGATGCTTAAGTGGTATCTGCAGTATGTAAGGAGAAGAAGAAGAAGAAGTCACTTCTCCTAGGAGAGAAAAAGTCACTTCTCCTAGCCGACCCACTTTGTATTTATATTGTATAAGCTGAATTACAGAAGACAATATTGTCCCTCATTAAGTATGGAACATATAACTTAAACTTAAACAAAACAGACTATTCACTCTCAATTAAATAGACAAATGACCAAAATACCCTTGTATTGTCGACTCTAACAGTTGGGAAGTATTGATACAGATGGGTGGATGGTGGACAGAAAACATGTCAAGGGTCATGGTGTTTGGGGGTTCGTATGAAGTTAGGCTTCTCTGGTGCTGTAGTATTTGCAATTGGATTTTGATTGTTGGATCAGGGAGAGAGAAAATTCAGTGTCGGGGTTTATGTTGGGGGAAAATTTGTAGAGATAGCATGTTATTTATGGCAGTGATATCTTATCACCTGGTTTTTGTATTACATTTTTTGTAAAGTTCAATCTTTTTTATCGAAAAAGCTAATGATTTAAAAACAAAAATCACCTTGTAAATGACATAATTGATAAGACGTTCCACCACTTTGCGAATCTCAGAAGGGTAGAGCTGCACGAAAAATAAAGTCTGCAAAAACAGAAAAATATCCATCAAAATAAAAATGTCAAGTTTATTCAACAGTGAACTACTCATTTCTTTAGCAGAGCAAACTGAATATCAAATGATGATGTGCATACTAGCTACCATATAGAATCATCCTTTTATACGCATGACAAAATGAAAACAGTAAGTTATAGTCATTACTTGGCTAAATTTCATAGGTAGAGGTGGTTTTCATATACCTGAACTGTTATGGGGAACTCTAGATTGGATTATCAAAATCAGTAATCACATAACGCCTCTGTAGTTTGAATGATTGTTCCTTGCAACTTTGGCAAGAGTTTCTTATCATTGCCATTAATAATCTCTTTGATCAGCTTAATGATAAAAAAATAATAGTCATTATAATAAATGTAAACAAAATCCTAAGGACTAAGGAGTGAAAGACCTAAACCCAAGGAAATGTGATATCAAAACTCAGATCAAATGCAAATAAAGGAAAAACAAACAATTTTACAAATTAAAGTAGTGGATTAATAATCCAACCACTTAGCAAATATCAACAAGCACCATGCTATGTTAAGCAAATACAGCGAGGACATGCTAAAAATTAAAGCAGTGATGGCGCACCTAGGTACACAGGCAAGGCGCATTTTAGGGTATGTGCCTCGCCTAGGTCCCAGGTGCAGCACTTTAAAAAGGCACATGCCTGGTGTACCTTGTGCTTCAGCCCAGGCATGCGCTGAGTGCTTTTTCTTTTTCTTTTTCTTTTTCTTTTTTTTTTTTTGTGCTTAGCAGTTGCCCCCCTCCCTCCAGACCAAGCCCCTCGAGGCAAGCCCAAACAAATCCATATATGGGTCTTAAATTCTTAATCCTTGTAAAAAAAAAAAAGGTTTTATAACTTTAAGTGTCTTTTAAAAATATCTTTTATTAGGACGAGTGAATGAACAACATTAGCAAATATGAGCTTGCCTTCAGGGGCTTTGATACAAAGGCAGCTCAAAGAATCAAGAATGCATAATGTTTAACATCGCAATAACTTTTGAAGTAATGCAATTGGGAAAAAATAAAGAGATTAAGAGTTTACAAGTTTGAATATGTTTTATATGTTATACTTGATTTTATTTTTAAATTTCATTTTAAATATGTTTTACATGTTATGTTTATGTATTTTAATTTAAATTTCATTTGTTTTAAATTTTAAGTTTATATTTTTAATTAATAATGTGCTTACTATTTTTTAAGTTTTGCATTTTTTTTGAATTTTTTAGCATTTTTTGCATTTTTGCACCTTACTTCGAAAAGGCATGCACCTCGCGTCTTAGGCTCAAGTGGCCCTTGTGCTTTTAAAACACTGAATTGAAGTATCTGATATGATACAGCACCTTAGTACAGGTATCCAGGTATCATAAGCATTAGGATATTGGTGCAATCTCATAAATATCTTAATACAAACTACAACTATGCAGGAAAAAAATGATATTGGATATTTAGTTTACAATCCTTTTTTTTTTGCAACCAAAGAAAAAGTTAGACTAGATAGGCTATAGGGAATCAAAATCACTGTTTTCAAAAGAAAAGGTGAAAGTTTGACTTTTCGATGTGCCTTTTGTTTGTAGGACTGTCAATGGGCTCTGAAAATTTGATACCCGATTTGATTCCGGATCCAATTATCTAAAAATTGGATGTTAGAACTTGCATCTGATTAATAATCGGATAGGATCAGATTTAACCCCATCCAATCTGATTAAAATCCAAGATCGATAAAAATTTATACATATATAGTATAATTATGTATATATTATATAAGATACAATTATATAAAGCTTATAGCTGATAAATTTAATATTTTATATTTATATACATTAATTATACATGTATAACTTAAAAATAACTAGTTTTTTCACTTCTTATTTTTTTGTAATTTTAAACACAATAAGATGGATGCAGATTAAACCCGAATTCAATTCAAGTTCAACATATCAGATTTCAGATCGGATTCGGATCCAAAGGTTTGATAATCAGATCGGATGTGATCATAACTGGATCCAATCCAAATCTGATCCGATTCCAGCCCTAATTGGAAAGAAAAATCAAAATAACCCTTTCAATGCCTTCTTTTGTTTTATGCCTTTTCCATTTCATATACCATTATCCAATCATGATCCATCAAAAAATATTTAAAGCAACAAAATGAACATAAAAAAATGTATATAAATATTTTATAATATTTCAAATAACTAGAGATACAAACAAAAAAATAAAGTCTTAAAATGGCTTTTTGGATAACTAGGTTGACTAGTCATTAGCCATCCTAGGCAACTGTATGATGAATAACGACTGACTAATAATGCACTTAGTCTGGCCCTCAATTGACTAGTTGGTTGACGATTAGTCAAACTTTGATAACACCGATATCCATATGCTTAAACAGATTTTTAGAAACGCAATTTTATGGTCACCTTCAGCTAACACAGTTAAAAACTTTACTAACATCTTAAAGCTGAACAAAAGTTCACCATCGCCGGTCATCCTTATCCAGCTTACCCCACCTAATTGGGGTAATGAAATACAAATCCTGTTCCTACATTCCATTCTAAGGGAACCAATTCTCTTGTTTGGTAATGGAAATGTCGGACACATCTCCTTTTTTGTAAGTAACAATATATATATATATATAGTAACAATCAGAATTTTACTACATTAACCCACTTGTAATTTTGTATGGATTTGTACATAATTTTTTTATCAGCAAGGAAAAATTAATTTTATTAAATTGAGAAGATTGTACATAATCCTTGTACTATATTTTGTGTTGCAATAAAATTTCTGTTGTTGGTAAAAAACAAACAGAACTTTATTACATTTGAAAAATAGAATGGTAGATAGACAGTAATGTGCCAAGCACCACAATATTCAGCTAGCCTTGGCTACCCCCCTCACCTTGGAGAATTAATCCCCAAACAAGATTTCTGTTTCATCCTTCTTTTTAAGGGGTTTTTTTTTTTTTTTTGAGAGAGAGAGAGAACAAGTATATCATATATTCAACATGTACAGCCAGGAACTATACATCAGATTTCAAAAAGACCCCAAAAAATCTTCTCAAAACCAAAAGGCTTGAAAGCAGGTCAAATGATACCAATCAACTTATCTGACTAGCCGGATAGAATGCTGTTATCAAAAAATTGACCATGGGGAATTATTTTGAAGAGATCTGTGACTGACAACCAGGTATGAATCGAAGCCATAACCTGTTGGACCACCTTATCCAAACCCCAACTCTCCCTTTCAAAAATCCTTCTATTCCTCTCCTTCCACAGCCCGCAATATATAGCATGGGGAACTATACCCCACAAGAGCTTCCCTTTTTAAGGTATGTATTTACTATTGCTAACTCATAAGTTGTTGCAAATTCTGAAGTTGTATCTAGTTTCATACATGCATGAGGAAACCAACTTCAATTCCATAAACGAATCTTTTATGGTAACTCACTACCAAAGAAGTCAAAACTCTCCAACTCTAAAACTTATGTACCACCAAGCACCTTAACAGCTTATGTCTGCAACACCAAAGACGTGTCGTGCATGCAAATGATCCTACAATTTAGGGAACTAGAAAATTCACTGAATTTCTAACAAGACAAAGGCTAACGAGTATCCCTGTAAATTGCAAATTGTTCTCAACTAGCTCATCCTTAATGTGAACTCTCAAAGCTTGCAGTTTATTCAYGTCTTATTTCCAACTTTGTTTTTGAACAGAATCGATGTGCCCCTGATTGAAAAAAAAAAAAAAAGATTTTTGGAAAAGGCATTGCATGCTTTATTGTAGTATGAGAAAAATGAAAGAACAGCAAATCTTCTCAAAGCAGAAAAGAAAATTGTAAAAAAAAAAAAAATCTAGGGAAAGCAAGATTAATACAACACAAATGTTTGCCACTATTGCATACAAAGTTATCCAATTATTACCTTAGTATACAGTTCTTTTTTTTTTTTTTGATCAATTAGTATACAGTTCATTCATTATGCATTCTCAAGTCTCCAGCCATGAAATGACTTACCTTGAGACATAAAACGACCAGGATAAATACATTAAGTGCAAAATTCGCTAGCAAGGCAATTGTGATGTATGAACCCAAAAGCAGCTCTAGTGCATGGCCAGCATTCCCTGAATGAATAACGTTTTCACCAATTGAGCCATCTGACTTGATCCGATCCAGTAACAATACTGTCCACCATTGGAGCCCTACAAGGCTTAGCACCGTACAGAGTGCTGAGATGGATAAGTAGCCCACACCCATTTTCAGTAAAAGCAAACTCTTTACCAAGATCAATCTCCCAAAGTTTCATCACAACTGAACTAGCATGGCTAGACAAAAATATCCAGGATGTGGCATCCAAAGATCAGTTGACTAGGTACAAATCACAAAAAACTGGAGTGACGATAACTTAGAGGGTTCATACTCCTCCCTGATCAAGACATGCATCACAAACGTCAATCCCCATAATGAAATAAAAGAACCTGCATCAAATTATAACTTAGTCACTTCTGCATGAAAAGAATATCCCTCTAAATATATATCGTTTATAACTGACAGCTTCGGTGTTGAAAAAGAAAAATTCTTGATAAGAACCCCAGTACACATTGCAGAACCTAAAAGTTTTACAATATACAAAAAAAAAAAATGAAACTCAAGGCATTCGACAAAAATTGGGAAGCAAGAGTTAATATTTAATTCCAGAAACTAGAAGCATAGGTATACAAGTGCAATAAAGAAAATTGATTCAAAAGTCCTTCTAATAGCATTATGTGCCAATGAATCTCTTCTCTTCATTGGAAGATCGAATTCCCCCCAAAAGGAATAATCAATTAATAGCTAAACAGACAGGAAGGCGGATATGGCACTGAACAGAACGAAATGGAGAAACAGGATTCACCTAACCGACCCCATATAGTTAGGACAAAGCTTAGATGATGACGATGATCATGATGCTGATAATAACAGGAAGACATACAAGAAATATCCAGACATCGAAATCAAACTTTCGAGAACCCTAAATTGACGAAATTCCAGTGATCAAAATTAAACTACGAGAACAAAAATAGCAAACTTCCCATCCAAACCTAACAATCTATTACGGCAAATCAAATTAAAGCGATACGCATACGTTGAAATTGTAATTAAAAAGCGAAATTGGGCAAAATAACGTACCTGCTTCGACCAAGAAGGTTTAATGTCGTCGGCAGGGTTTTTTTCACTTTCTCTGCTTTTGTTCCTCGTAACGGAGAGAGAGAGAGAGAGAGGTCAGTTTTTTGCGGGAACGTGAAAACGAAAAACGAAACCCGAAAATAAAAACTAAAAATGAAACCTTCTTTTCTCTAACGACGTTGTCCTCTAATGAAATTCTCCCTTTCTCCGTTTCTCGCTTTTGGGGATCGCCGCTTTAGTTATCACGTAAACTTTTATTATTCATTCATACCGCGAACGTACATTTTCTTGTTGGGCATTAAATAATTAGTTGATTCATTCTCTCCGTTTCAGTATTACCATAATACCCTAGTGTTACGGTTCAGCACAGGCTTAGCCTTGCCTACGCTTGGCAGGCTTACGTTAGGGACATGCCCGTCATTTTCGCCTGTAAGATTTTTG
>NW_010729095.1:3975536-4063874 GCF_000365185.1 Nelumbo nucifera | reverse complement strand
CCTCCCATGGACCGGTCTGAGCCAGGAGAGTGCCCCGGCCATTGGACTTGAGGTCATGATCCAGTGCTACTGACGTTGGTGGAGYMATCCCMTYGGGCAACTCCTAGCCTCTAAGCGCAGAAAGGCTTGTCCTGGCCTGCCTTGGCCAGGACGCCGCACGGGTTTCTTCCGCTGCAGAACTACCCCCGTGACACTAGGCTATTTTACTGTATCCTCCTACATGTCTCTATCTATCCCTCCATCTAAAATCTCATCCATCGGTTGGACAGCTGTTGCCACACGCTGATCAAATTAGACGGTGGGATCATTCAGCCGAGCGGCCGTCAAAACGGTTGTTTGAATGGCTGGTCTCTAGTTGTAAGTTGTTACGCGGGCCGGTACGGCACGTTTCGGCACGGACAGCCCGGGGAGTGGTCCGGCACGAATTTTTTTTTTTTTTCATGAAGGAAAATTTAAAAAAAATAACTTGATAAAATAAACAACAAAGTGAAAACGATTTAAATTTTTATTCTATATGAATTTTAATGTATACAATTTTTCATGTTCATATATGAAATAATAAAAAACGAAATTGAAAAAAATCAATGGAATTTAAATGAAAAGGTATGATAAAACCGAAAACAAAATTTTACAATGGAATTGGAAAAAAATCACAAGTGACTCTTATTGCAATTTACAGATAAAAATGAAAATKAAAATTTATAATAATATTAATTTTTAAATATTATTATTATTAACAAATGTAAAATTCTGGTGTTCCATATTCAAAGTTTCATCCATCATATGGATTCTCATATTATCTAAAACTCTATTATCAGCATTAAAACAAGATTTCGATATGACTAATTTAGGGGTGCTCATGGTTCGATTAACTAAACTGCATGCCTTTTTTTAAACTAAACCAGTTGCATTGGTTTTTGAAAATCCGATAATCAAAGTTTATCGGTTAATTGGTTGATCAGGTCGATTTGTTGGTTTTTTAGTTTTTTGATTTGGTAGATTTACGCAGCAAGCCCCTGTAGAAATATTTATTGTTAGAAGTGGTGTACAATAATTGAACTATCCCTGATGGTGTGTGATTTGGTGCTCCCTACTGACAGACAATTTGGACATTGAACTGAGTAGGTCGCCTATCTGAGCTGCAAAGAAAGAGATCAGAGTGTCTGGGTTGCTTTTACCCGAGGTGGGTACTCCAATATTTAAGTCAGTGAAGAGTTTTGAGAGATATAAAAAACGAGAGAGCTAGAGAGTTGTAAATGCTAAATCATGCGTACCTTTTATGAGGAAGGGGACGCCTTTATATAGGCTAATAGTCGTGAGCTCCACGAAGCGCATCCGAGATCACTGACCTATATGATACAGATGTAGTTTCTTGCCCAGAGACGAACTCCACGAGAGTTGGTAGTGCTTACCCGATTGCGTCCGAAGCAGGCAGGGCGGTAATCAACTCCGTCAACATGGTGTCGTGATCCCGGGGGAGTCAAAGACGACAACTCGCTCGAGGAGGAGAGGAGGTCGCCCGTTGTACGATGCAGGTTGCTAACTGAACCTTGACTAGGTCGGCAGAGGAAAGTCACCTCTTATGGTTTGTCCATAAGTCAGCCTATCGAGGTGGGGCCAAGGAGGTCGTGATGGGTGCAAGGTGTTTGAAGTGATATTGAAGTCTGCTTTACGTGGTGTTGAGATGTCGTTTGATAGATCTGTGATGTCATTGGAGGGCCAAATAACCCTCATCAATCCCCATTCCAGGAATGGGGACATTAAAACTCAATGCACTCCTGGCCCACCTACAGAAATGCGACATCATCCATATTTTCTAAAATACCTAAAATGTCCACAATAAATGCCACCTCACCCCATATTTAGAAATTTCCAAAACGCCCATTTCATACGTGACTGATAATTTCCCTTCGATCCTCTTCCCCGACGGAAGCAAAGATATCTCTCCCTCTTCCCCTTGTTGAGTGTTGACTCCCATCTTCATTTTCACCTCCATTGAATAGCCTGAAATGCAACGCATTTAATCTTCTTCACCAGTGTACATCGACGGAAGCGGAGATATATCTCTTCCCTCCTTTGTTGTGTCTTCTTCGTTGGACTGCAGTCAAACAATGGGTATAGAAGCATGAGCTACTTTTGTAACTTGAAAAATAGGTATTTCAAATGCTTACTRCATAAGTTTTTTTCGAATTCATTTAATATATTAGTTGGATTCGAATATATGTTATGCGTTGGATTTTTTGCATGAATTATGCATTAGTAATCAATGAAATTAATTGGTTATTGGAACAAGTGGTGTTAGCCCAATGTTTTTCTATTGAATTCTTGTTCGTGAAAGCTAATCTAATGCCGAATAGGAAAAATTTTGACTAATTTAGGTGGCTCAAATGGTAGTTACCAGGCTAGAATGAATATTGAAATTATCAATGAATTCTGAAATTTTCATTTACCATGTTATCCAAGGCACATGAATTCTGAAATTAAATGACCATATCTAATATTAGGACGAAGTAAGTAGAAATTAGGAGATGCATTGGCAAATTATAGTCTTATGCATCTGTTTCTACTTTTGGCATTTTCCTACCAATTCTTTGCACAAACAATGACAAGAAACATAATGAACTAGAGAATTATTACCATCATGCGTTCTATGCTACGTCCTTAAGCTCCCATAACCTGACAATGATTTGAATATCAAATATAGCAATCGCATATATGTTGATTAGAAAAAAATGTCAAATTTCAAAAAATGGAGTAAGATAATATGAATTTAAGCCAATGTATAACTGAATTGTTTGGAACTTCTATGTGCCTTATACACAATATAAATTTGTTCAACAATAAAAACCATATTTATAATTAAGTTTATATTCCTTTTATTCCAGGCTATAATAGATGATTATATAAGTTTTTGTTTTCCACCAACACAAAAATATCAAAATTCGCATGATATTCTTCCAATGCTTTCTCCAAATAGCGATCCAATTCTGATTTCACACACATCTTATCGTTCTTCAAAACTTCATGAAATTCTAACTTAAACATTTCAGTTGGATCATTATTCAATTCTTCAAAAATTCCCTTGCTATCTTGAAATGGCTTTTCTATTAGCATTTCCTGATTTGCACAAACATCTATGTTTTCATAGTTATAGACATTAGAGTACCAAAACTACGCATATATTATTTTGTAACGGGGGTCTAGAATAACAACAATAATCAACAAAACATTGATTTTATCAATGTTACCCTACTATTTGTCAAACTTCTACTTCATTCTTATTGCCAAGTTACAAAAAAAAATGATAATCATGTTTTGACCATTTCCTCAAATGATGTTCAATTCCAATCATCTCATGAATATACAAATTGGCTATCACATAATTTGATCTCAACAATAGTTTTGTAGTCTTATAAAAAGCCTAAAAAAACTTGCATAAAATCTTTGCTCTTCCCTAATCAAATTCAGTGGGGGCATCATCCTTAAATTAAACTGGAAAATCCATATCTTTATCTTCTAAGTGCTCAAAAGTTCATTGGGATTCCAATGAAGTTTCTAGCATGAAGCATGTGGAATTCCATTGGGTCATAACATCCAAATGCACTGATTTTTTACTTGTTATATATCCTCTCTTCATTAATACACAACATGAATGCCTACATTCGAGATGGGGAACTCCTAACATATTTGATGCTATTACGAATACAACTAATTGAGTCCCCGACTTCTTTCATCCCATCTTTAACAATGAGATTTAAGATCTAAACACAACATCACAAATGAAAATAATCACCACCAAATAACAAACCATTTTTCTTGGTTAATTTTTTCTTAAAAACCCGACAACCACATCATTTGTACTTGCATTGTCAATAGTTATTAGGCATAAATTATATAAACCCCATGATAACAATCAAGATTTAATAGCATTTCAAATTGCATCACCAATATGCGGAGATAGAAGTACAGGTAATTTAATGATTTTCTTTTGCAAATTCCAATCACTATCAATATAATGTGCAGTAAAACACATATATCATAGATTTTTAATAGATGTCCAAATATCAATGGTGATGGACACTCTTTTTAGCTTTGCAAACACTTCTCTCAAATTTTTTCTTCTCATTCATATATAACTCCATGCAATCTTTTGTTATTATGGTGCGTGGAACAAGCTGAAATCTAGGTTGAGTAGCCTTAACAAAACTTCTAAAACTTTCATGTTGCACAAAATTAAATAACAACTCATCAAGAATAATCAATTTTGTCAATTCTTGCCTACTATAATCTTGACCAAATTTTCAAATAACATGATTAGTAGTTACCTCAGACCCAAATGAAAGAACATATTGTTTAGAATCATTTTCACTTAAAGGACACTTCTTACAATTTATAATGTGGCATTTCAGTGTACTAGTTCCATTAGCAGTAGCACACCCAAGCTCATTGCCACAATAATTGCAAGTAGCACGCATTGATGTGAGTCCTCTAGGTCAAGGGGATTTTTTTAAATGATCTCAAACAAAAGATACACTCTTACATTTTTTATTAGAAGCCACCTCAGAAGTTATGGCAACAGTTGTACTACTAGTTATTTGATGCTAATCATTTGTTTATTCCATGATTGTGTTGAAGACTTTAATCAGTCCCCAATATTCAATCCTACAAGAAACAAACAAAAATAAATTAAGGTATATGCAACATAAAACATAAATTAAATCAAATTCAAAAATTAATGTGAAATTATCAACTTTGTTAGGTCCCATCCAATCTTAATCAGAAATTAATGAGTATAAGAGATAAACTTGTCATAATATAGTAATTTACTATCAATTATATTAAACTCACTTACTAAATTGAAGTGCATGACTTACTTGGAAATTGACATTTTTGGTGTTTCAACTTTTTAAGCCAAATGGAATTCATGACTTTTCTGTCATTGAGCAATCAATTTATTGATAACAAATACTATATTTTAATGAAATGTGAAAATTTAGCCGTTTATGAGCAATTTATATAGCAATAGCATCAGTATCATGTCCTAATTTTGTATTGGGATGTTTGTTAACTTTCTTTTAAAAACAACAAAAAAAAAGTGATTTTTTGTTGTGGGTAGAAGTGTGTTATGAAGTTTCAGAAGGAATTGGCAAGTTCTTTCATACTCAAACTCCTAGAGAAATTACATTCAAAGAAAAGATTATCTTAGGTTTCAGGTGCTGAGTTGCAAAAGATGCAAAGAGTGTCTCCTTCTTTCCCCTTGATCTAGATAGCTTGTTTTGTTTTAATTGCACCAAAAAGCAATTCCCATGCAAAGTGTTTGCACCTAAGAGGATCATTTAGAGACCAAAGCCTAAACTACTTAATGTGGGAGTTTTAAGACTCACAAACCAGTATGCTAAAGTTACTATAGGTTGAGCAAGCACCTCCAAGGGTCATGTAATGCAAAGATGTTGTACCCATTTCAAACCCCAAAATAGAAAGAAAAATAACTTGCCAATATCCTTCCGAAGCTTTTTGCAAATTATGTATTTTTTAACCATTACTTGCCATCGGCTTTCAACTATTGTGTACCCTCCAACCTAGAAAACCATATTTCTTTTCCCCAACAATCCAATAAATAACTAAATAAAAAAATAAAGAAGACAAACTAATGGTAAGAAAGTGATTGACCGATGCATGATTCTTTTATCCTTTATATTACTTTATTCATTCCATTATTTTATAATAGAAAAATGGAAGAATAAAGGGTGAAAATTGAAAAGTGAAATCATAAAGTTTAATCCATAAACAAAAAAGAATAAATAAATGTAGGCAATACAAATCATACATTTTTTTCCTCTAAGGCTTTGAAGACTTTACTCGGTATTTGGTGGTCAATTGTGCCTTCACTCTTCAATTGGTTAATGTCCTTGGAGGTGTAGAACATTCATAGCAGATTTGAATTCGAAAAGGTAAGAGGGATCAGGGAGGGCTATGACGGGCTCAAGTTCAACACTCAACGAACAAATATGAAAGGTCTTTCCCACTTTTTTTAATCTCTTATTTTTTAGGGTTAAAATTTCAAACAACCCTTAAATGGAAACAAGTCTTAACTCTCTATTCTCTAAGACCTAAGAGTTACTTGGGCTCGATTAGACATCAGCCCATGCTCGAGTTTCTTGAGCTTGGGTAAATATCGGTGTGGGTTCTGCCCGGGCTCAGGTTCACCAATGGTTAGGCCCAAGCCCAACCTGAAATTAAAAAAAAAAACTGGATTTTCTGGGCCCAGCCCCGGTCCAAGGACCAAAAAACTAAGCTCAACCTGTGTAAATTTGCGGTCTGGGTTGGTCTAGGCTTGGGTTGGGCCTGCCCAAGTTGCACCCCTATCGTAAAATAGATGGGGTCCATGGTGTCATCTCAAAACCTATTGTTGGAAGGGATGAAGATAATTAGATTTGTAGTTTATTTTCTATATCATTGTATTTCTACTTTTCTATATATTTAAAAGACGACAGTGAATGATCATGTTTTTAGAAGCTAAACCTTAATGCATATATGATCTATGAAGAATCAATTATTCATATAGTTTTTATGCATTTTTTTATTGAACCTAAATTTTGAACATGTAGTAAGCTCTCGACAAATATATGGGTAACATATTTTGTTTTATTCCTTTGTCTTATCATGGGAAGCAAATATATGGGTAATAATCTATTCTCCAACTTTTAGTGTTGGGGGATACAATAGGTTCAACTTGGTGGGTTAACAATTTCGATTGAACCTAAAAGCAAATTGTTATGCAAAGATCCTAATGTTGTGACCAAGGTTTTTAAAATCGAACCGGTCAGGGGTCCAATTCTCGGGTCGAACGGTTTGACTATTCAAACCGAATGGATAACCTATTCTGACAAAAAAATAAAAAATTTCAAAAAATAGAAAATGGCCAAACCATCAAACAGTTTTGGAAAAATAATTGTTATGGGGTAAAATTGATCGGTTCTCGATTTTTTTGGTCCGACCGTCCAGCCCGGTCTAGTTCTGAAAACCATGGTTTTAACATTTCAGTGGGTGGTGGATAATTATTGGACACCTATTTTGTTTCACGCTTACCTTTAGAGTTGTTTCTGTTGACAACTTACCTCTATGGGTGCCTCTAATTCATATCTTCTATTTATTACCCTATAAGACAAGAGGGTGAATTGATGACATAGTTAAAAGTAAAAATTATCTTTACATAAGAAAATGATATTTGGAAAATACCAATTTTGTAGGATTGAGCCATACACTGTATGAGCTTGTCCGAATGCTTACCCTTTGAATGTCGGGATAGTGGAATAGGGCGTCATTTGGGTTAGTAATGTAGATAACCAGCAAACACTAATCTTGTCCCCAGAACATAGCATCATGTCATATGTGTTTGCCATTGTCCTTGATCCTATAGATGATAACAATGTGAACTGATACCACTATCTTTAGGTGGGTGGACCACGAATTATTTGTATTCCCAATTAGAATTTTACATAAATCCAGTTCCCCTTCTACTGAATCATCTCCTTTGGCATAGATTCACCTCCATTGCTTTCAAGGGGAAAGGGGGATGGTAGGTAGGGTTTAGCTGACCTAGTTGCTGCAATCCCGCAGCGATAGAAACAAGGACGGTGGTGCACGAGCCTCGCATTGTCAAATTTCTATATAGAACTTTACATACATCCTGTTTCAACTTAATCCTCTTCTCTACCATGGATTCACTTCCAATGCTTTCGAGAGGATATCGGGATGATAAGTGGGGTTTACTTCACCCATTCATTACAACCCCATAGAGGGATAAGCATGGACAGCAACGGATGATGCTCACAAAATCAAATTACTTGTGCAAAATGTTACGTAATTCCAATGCTTCTGAGATGATATCAGGATGGTAAGTGGGGTTACTTGACCCGTTCGTCACAATCTCATGGAGGGATAAGTACGAACGGTAGTGGACATCACTCACAAAATCAAATTATCGGTGCGAAACGTTACGTACATCCAATTCCCCTTTCTACTTAATCCTATCATCTAGCATGGTTTCACCTCTAATGCTTCCGATAGGATATTGGGATGGTAAGTGGGGTTTACATGACCCGTTCATCACAATCCCGTGGAGGGATAACCATGAATCATGACAGATGGGGCTCCCAAAGTTAGATTAACAGTACAAAATGTTACATTCATCCAGTTCCCCTCTCTACTTAATCCTCTCTTTGGGCATGGATTCACCGCCAATGATTTTGAGAGGATTTCAGGATATTAAGTGGGGTTACTTGACCCATTCATCACAACCCCGCAGAAGTATAAGCATGGATGGTGGTGGACAATGTTCATAAAATCATATTACTGGTGCAAATTGTTACATACATCCGATTCCCCTTTCCACTTAGTCATCTCCTTTAGCATGGATTCACCTCCAATGCTTTTAAGAGGATATCAAGATATTAAGTGGTGTTTACTTGACCTATTCGTCACAACTCCATAGAGGAATAAACACGGATGGTAGATAGTGCTTACAAAATTAAATTATCAGTGCAAAATGTTATTTACATCTAGTTCCCCTTTCCACTTAATCATTTCCTTTGGCATGGATTTGCCTTCAATGCTTTCGAGATGGTAAGTGGGGTTTATCTGACCCGTTCATCACAACCCCATGGAGGGATAAGCACAGATGGTGGTAGGCGACACTCAGAAAATCAAACTACCAGTGCAAAATGTTATGTACACCCAATTCCCCCTTTTCACTTAATCATCTTGTCTGGCATGAATTTAGGATCTAATGCTTTAGAGAGGATATTGGTATGGTAAGAGGGGGTTTATTTGACCCAATCATCACAACCCCGCAGTAGGATAAGTACAAATGGCGACAGACGATGCTCACAAAATCAAATTACCGATGCAAAATGTTACATACATCCAATTTACATTTCCACTTAATCCTCCCATTTGGCATGGATTCACCTCTAATTCTTCTTATAGCTTATCGGGATGGTAAGTGAGGCTTACATGACCCATTCGTCACATCTTCGTGAAGGGATAACCATGGACGACGACTGATAGTACTAACAAAATTAGATTACCAGTGCAAAATGTTATGTAAATCTTGTTCCCCTCTCTAMTTAATCCTCTCATCTGGCATTGGTTCGCCCCTAATGCTCCCGAGAGGATATTGGTATGGTAAGTAGAGTTTACTTGACCTAATTGTCACAATCCCATTGCTGGATAAGCACGGACAACGGTAAATGATGCTCACAAAATGGGATTACCGATGCAAAATGTTACGTACATCAAGTTCTCATTTCCACTTAATTGTCTCATCTGGCATGGATTCCCTCCAATGCTTCTATGAGGATATTAGGATATTAAGTGATGTTTACTTGATTCGTTCATCACAACCCCACGGAGGAATAAGCACGAACGACAACGAACGATGCTTACAGAATCAAATTACTGGTGCAAAATGTTATGTACATCCAGTTCCCTTTTTCACTTAATCATCTCTTCTAGCATTGATTCACCTCCAATGCTTTTGATAGAATATCGGGATGGTAAGCGGGGTCACTTGACCAATTGACCCGATAGTCATAACCCTGTGAAGGGGTAACCATAAACGGTGCTTAGGAAATCAGATTATCAGTGCAAATTATTATGTACATCTAGTTCTCCTTTCGATTTAATCATCTCTTATGGCATGGGTTCTTCTCTAATGTTTTCAAGAGGATATTAGGAAGGTAAGTGAGGTTTAGTTGACATGATTGTCTCAACCCATGGTTGAATAAACATAGACGGTGGTGAATGGCGCTCACAATGCTAGATTACTGTTGCAACATGTTACGTACATCTAGTTCTTCATTCCATTATGGCATTGATTTGCTTTTAATGCTTTCGAGAAGACATTGGAATGGTAAGTGGGGTTTACTTGACCTGATTGTCACAACCCTATGGCGGGATAAGCATGAATGGTGGCGATGGCACTCATAAAATCAAATTAATGATGCAAAATATTACACACATCTAGTTCCCCTTTTCACTCGACCCATTTGTCACAGTCCCAAGGCGGATGTCGCTCACAAAGTGACATTAGTATTTTGGGAACACCTCGTGCTAATTCCCTTAGATGCCATTGTTTGAAAGCATTTTCCTTAACACAAATATATAACTATAAATCTATATAACAATTTACAATTAAATAATATAATGTATAGTATCCTATAATTCAACAACATAATGATTGATAAATCTAATCACTATATACCAAACACCACAATCACAAGGTATATGAACACATTTCCCATATTATCATCTATGGTTCATGTGCAATGGTATTATGCCAATATGCTTTGCTACTAGAAAATGCTATATTGCCACCTTATTCATGAAGACTTTGTGGTTTTTCCAAGCTTAGAGAATGTTAGAAAGTCCACATATCTTTCTCAAATAACAAATCAGAACATAGAAAAGTTTATATTGGAGAATATTTATTTGTTTGTTGAAGTAAATTTCACCTTTATTGGTAGTTCAACAACATTAAAACTTTTAATTCTAAACAACCAGAAATTAATCCAAATGTTACATCCTTTCTTTTTCAATCTATAATCAAATAATTATTTAACATTATCAGTTAACTCACTTCACCTTAAGTTAAATTTTGCTAACTTCAATTTGAATGTATGTCTACATTTTGGGAACAATTATCAATTTGCTTCAGCACTATTTAATATCCATTTTCAATAGGTATATTGTCATCATTATTTGTTGTAATTCAGCATTTGAACTTAAATAAAAAATTTGGTCGCCGTTTGAATCTAAGTGAACAATTTTCATCATTTGATTCACAAACTCATCTTATGAACTATCAAGCTTTTTCCATCTTAGTTATGGTCTTGGATCTTATGACTTGCATTAGGTTGAGGATACATATTCCTTTTAATTTGGTTGTACATATTGAATGGTTGAACTTATTGTTGGCGGTCTATTTATTTTCTTCCAACCGAAAAATAAGACTAATTTACTTTTTCCAATACTAGTGGAATGGCCCGTGCGATACATGGGGTATTTGATATTGATGGTGATGTACAACTATACTTTTATATCTCAGGCATAGATGAAAGTTTACATATCGTTCAAGTCCTAAGACAATTATATAATACATAAAAAGACTATCCTCACAAAAATTCTAAGATCTAAATTTTATAATATGCTTATAATGTTGGTTGTAAATGTATTAGATTGAAACATTAATGCACCAAATCAATGATAAAATTACAATCAACAACATTATATACAAATACAGTTCATCCCAATGAAACACAAAATTTATAGAGAATAGGAGATGCTACTCTTAACTGATTTCCTATTTTATAATAACTTATAACCTATGAAAAATAATTAATATTAATGGTTAAAAGTAAACAAAGCTATTATGTTAATTTACACAAGTAACCATTGAATAGCAGATGTCATTATCTAAGATGACTATTAAATGACTTACATTTAAGCCTAAAAGCATTTTATTCCTACTTTTTAATTAAGAGGAGATAAATAAATTAATTGGAAGCAAAATTTATCAACAAACCACCAAAGTAACATATATGCAAAAACCTTATAGGCATGTTGAGCACCTCCGCACATTTGTCCAAGAGTAACACAATTGAACAATTCATAATGTGTTACAGTGTTGCATACGACTGAGGACATGAGTTGTAGGCTCTACTAAATAACCACACACATGATAACATATTGTTCTAGTGGCCAAATGCCCTTATAAGACCTGGGCCTAATTGACAAACATGTCCAAGGCACATAGAATGAAATTTCTATATTTTCATTTTTTTTTGCAATTTATGTTTTTTGTTGTTTTATGATTTTCTTCATTTTCTATGTTTTTTATAATTATTTTCTAATTTTTATTTTCCTTTAATTTATGTTATTTCTACATTTTATATCTTTATTTATATATTATGTATTTTTTATAGTTATACTTTTCTAGAACTTATGTATTATGTGAAAAATTAATGGGTTGCGTTATGGTAGGTTTAGGTTGAACCCAAAATGAGTCATTAGCGAGTTGATGGGTCAGGTGGGTCGGGTTGAAGCTCAACCCAAACCTAAGCACCTAACTCACTCACTTAAGAGACAATGTTTTTTTTTTTTTTGCCAACAACTATCATGCACCCACATATAGAATTGGGATATATCGAAATAACCAAAAAACTAAAAGGTAGAATTAGCATGAAAAATCAGGGTCTTTTGACCACACTAACTGAATCATTCTCATTTTTATATATGGTAGTAGATATAAATTTTTATTTTATTCTACAAATTTAGTTCATTTTTTATGTAATTTATGGTTTTTCTTTCTTTTTTGCAATTTATGTTTTTTCTTCAAATTTTTATGATTTTCTATATTTTTTTGTAAATTTTTTATTTGTTTCTTTGTTTTTTTTTGTAATTTATATTATTTTCTTCATTTTATGTGTATTTTCATAATGATTTTGTAATGACATATATACAATGGGAAAAAAATAGAAAGTTGAGGGGATAAAGTTGGAAAGTAAAATCAGGGTGTTTTGACCAAACCAATTGCAACATTCTCATTTTTTTAGTATGGTATAGATGTATGAATGGGTACAAGAACATTCAACAAACTACATGTGGATTCAAAAAGATTATAAGGAAAGCAATGGAAGATTCAAACTGATTAAAAAAAACTCAAAAACATTCAACAGCTTATTAGTAGGGGTGATCAGGGGCCGGGCTGAGCCGGGCTTTGCACTTATGATACGGGCTATAGATTAGGCCCGGGCCCGGGCCCGGCCCAGGGTTCCGGGCCAGAAACATAAGCCCTAGCCCAGGTTTATACGGGCTTAGGCTAGGCCGGGCCAATGTCACTCATATATAAAATATTACATATTTTTATATTAAATGACATAGCATGCATATAAATTTATTTTATACATTATATAATATAAAATATTACATATAATATAAATTATACATGTCATGCTATAATATTTATATATATAATATATAATGTAATGTAAAATAACATGTATACATATGTATACATTATACACAAAATGTGTAAGTTTAAATATATACGGGCTGGGCCGGGCTTGAA
Organism: Nelumbo nucifera; assembly: GCF_000365185.1. The sequence continues at coordinate 4,050,745 of NW_010729095.1, read as the reverse complement.
GTATTAAGCCCAAGCCTGATGCGGGCTCAGGCCCGGGCCGAGCCTGAACACAAAACCCAGGCCCAGGTCCAAAATTTCTGGGTCAGGCTTGTGCGGATTGGGCTGGGCCAGACTGAAATGATCACCCCTACCTATTAGGCATTAGATTCATTGAACAAGAATTCAATAAGGAAAACGAATGTGTCCTGAATGCTTGATATCAAAGAGATTAACAATATATAATTGAGCTAACACCAATTGTTTGAACAACTGATTAATTTCATTAATGAATAGATGCACACACTGGTACAATCCACGCCAAAAATCCAACGTAGAACATATATTTGAACCCAACTAATATGTTAAATGAGTTCGAAAAGAAAACCCTATATAGCAAGCATTTGAAATGCCTCTTTTTTCGAGTTACAACAGCAGCTCACACTTCTATGCCCGTTGTTCGATTATGGTTTGGCACAGAAGACACAATAAAGGAAGGAAGGGATATATCCCCACTTCCATTGGTGTGCACCGGTTAAGAGGAACGAAGGCAATGTAGATTTTCTGGCAAAGGCATTATATTTTAGGTTGTTCGATGGGAGTCAACAGGGGGTAGAGGGAGATATCGCTGCTTCCGTTGGTGTGCGCCAATGAAGAAGATCAAAGGCGTTATAGATTTTCCGACGAAAACATTCAAGCTGTTCGACGGAGGTGAAAACGAAGATGGGAGCAAACATGGGGAAGAGGGGAGGGAAATTATCAGTCACGTGTGAAATATATATTAACATATAAAATAATAGGCTTGGGGGTTAACCTTAAAAAAGGCATGTTAATAATTTGAACCTTGATCGGACGGTGGCATTAGACAGGCCATTTTTTCCATATTGTGATTCATTTAAATTATTCATTTGAAGTAATAAAGAATAAATTCTTTTTTTCATTCAATTTCAATTTGCATATCTTCATGGTGAGAATCGAGTAAAGCATTTGCACCTTCTTGTTTGTTTATTTCTAATATTAGAAATAAATAATATAAATGAAAAATATTCTCCCAATATTGTTCAATTCTATGTTGTGAAAAACAACAATTAATTAAAAAAAACATTAGTAACTTCATAAAAATGTTCTCAAAATTCTTTTATACAAATGCAAACACTTGAATCCTTATCAGTTATCATGTTATTGGGCATTCTTTCATTGTTAAACATGGTAAGGACATCCTTATATGGGATGGGATGCAACCTTCTAATATAGAATAGGTGGAATTTTACCTATATTGAATATCTAATATAATTTTTTATTTTTTTTCGTATTGAAGACATAAATTTTTAAAATATCATTTTCTTATAATAGAAGATTTTATGTTTTTTATGTGTTGAAGTAATGTGATGAAAATGAGTAAGGGTAATGATATCTAATAGGAGTTGGGAAGTATTGAATTAGCCAAAATACCCTCATTAACTAGCTATTTATTGTTGTTGGATGATTATTTTGGTTTTTTTTTTTAAAGTTTCTTTATCACTTGACCAAAATGGCCCCCAAACTATCTATTTGTAGTTGTTAGGGGCATTAAGTCATTTAGGACCCCCTAAATGGGTCGCATGTCCTTCAATGGGTCTCACCCACTTGGCCCAACTCAGCCCATAGGTGTGGGTTGTACCTAGCATGGCATGACACTATAACACCATAGACTATTCCAGGATGCCCTATAGCTAGTCCTTGAAATATTGGTTTGTAAAATTATTGACTTGGTCAAAATTATACCACACTAGTGTAAAGGGCATGCATTACACATGTGCACAAGTAAGTATTAACCATATATGATAATATGGTATTAGGATTTAAATTTTATGATTGGCATTGAAACCAAGGCAAGTATCTAGTTCATGGCATTAAGTTAAACCTGGACCTCCCTGATTTTAATATTGATAGTTTATATGTTTTATACATGCTTCAACCAAATAATTTAATGTTTTTTACATGTTCCAAGTAAGTATTAATCATATATGATAATATGACATTTGAAGGCAAGTATCTACTTTATATAGTATAGACTTATGATTTGTAGTATATTAATTCATTTGAATTTTGCAGTGTAAATTAATGACACTCTTATGATTGGAGGCCAAGAGATAACTCAAAGTGACATCTTTTTTACCTTGCTTTGGTTCAAAGAGGATGTGTCCATAGCATTACAACTAAATGRGCAAAATGGAGAGATGAGTCCAAGGTCTTATGTGATAGGTGAATACCAATTTGGCTAAAAGGGGAATTCTCTAAAATAATCATAAGGCAACTACATTGTATGAAGTAGAGTGTTGTGCAATTAAGAAACATATCCAAAAATGAGTATGACAGAAATATGAATGCTTAGATGGCTAGTGGTAAAACTAAATAAAAAAAAAAAAAAACTGGGAAATCAACCATTATCATCACCATCATTCAAGCCTTACCCAGTTACCCCAACTATATGGGGTTGGGGGGGGGGGTGACTACATGAATCCTATTTTGCAATGACCCTAACAGTAACTCCAATGATATCTATCAGAAAAAAAAACCATCTATAACACCTATGTGAGTGATAAAATTAGAGAAAGTAAATTGAGATGGTTTGATCACATACATAGAAAAACCATCTATAACACCTATGGTGCTCTGTTATAAGATGAAGAGATTAGAAAAGCTAAGGAAAGACAAAAGATTTGGATGGAAGTAATATAAAATGATCAAAGCACCCGTAATTCGACGATGCATGTGGCACTGAACAGAACTAAACAATGAAGCAGGACTTCATATAGTTGACCCCATATAGTTGGGTCAATGTGATGATGATGATGATGATTAGACATGTTCACTAGGAGTTTGTTTTCAAAACAAAGCCATCTACATCGTGGAACATCCCTATGTTGATGTGGTATTTGTTATAGTTTTAGAAAATATAAATAAATAAACTTTCCACTCCTTTTTTAAAAGGAGTGAATGGTCCTTTCCGATGGTGAATAACAAGGTCATGGCCTAAATGTTTCTAATCCTATAAAATAGTATGGGGTGACGTGGCTTTAGCATCTATACATCTTTTGTGAAAAGGACTATTCCCTCTTTTAAAAGGGGAAAAATGTGCTCATTCAAAGAAGGATGCTTGAATTAAAGCTGAATTTTATTTTTCAAGCTGATGTGAGAAAGTCTTACGTGTTTCACAAGGGAAATGCTCAGAAGGACCGAAGTAAATCAAAACCATATATATTGGCAAATACCCCATTATTTATTCTGATGTGGCAATCAACAAAACCAAATTGATGGACACCCTTTAATTGTGCATCGTGGACTATGATTTAATTAAAATGTTATTTTTATTTGAATCCCAATTTGTTTTAAATTTTTAATTATAGGCTGAAGGTTTGTAGGGGTAATCATGCCCCAACAATCTTCTTTATCAAACAACCAAATTAAGATGTTTGCTTTGATTCTATACCAAAGGATTATGTTAACCTGAGAAGCACTCTATGACGACTTCCTAAAATTTCTTTATTTTTTTCTAAAAAAAAACAGAATTCCTAAAGTTTCAAAATAAATAAAATGTTCAAAAAAGGGCTTCGGTTGGTTCCTGATTGTTTGCTTTATATTATCAAGTAGGTATTCACTATTTCAACTCAGTAATGATATATTTTTTATAGGCTCAGTTTGGAAGGAGTACAAATGTAAATTTGTAGAGTGTAAAACCTTGTATTTTGTATTATTTTGTATATATTTATACTTGTACTCCTTCCAAACTGAACCATAAAAAAAAAAAAACAGTATTGTCAGGCTTGAATCATATCAGATGCTTAAACTGCATTCTGTTCTTTATTGCAGTTATTTGATGACTTTCACGGGCTGGGTTGACCAATCTATGCTTTCATTTGATAATTTACAGTTTTTATACTGATGTGCAATTAATCATAAACTTTTACCAATCTTAGTGCACTGTACATACTTATATTTGATTCCATTTTACTACTTGGACTGGATTTTACTATAAACTGTTGAACCGGTCAACAAACTGTTAATCTAAATGGTTGAAATGCTAAAGCATTTGATCTGGACCACGGTCTTCGGTTTAACAAAAAAAAAGTTTTAATTTTTTAAATAATTAATTAAGACAGCTAAAACATTAAGTTTTAATCCAAGAGGAATGAGAGAAGTTCTTAGATCTCTAAGAGCATATCTGATTGAGATATCCTCACACCCTTCCTATATCTGATCGAGATCGGCTTCGGYCAAGCTAAGTCGGTGTTCACACCACCCCAACAGCCTCTTGTAATCTTGCATCARGAATATCTCCCCATGAAATAAAATATATAAATACGGAGATATTTTTAATGCAAAAATGTAAATACAACAAAATAAAATCTGATTTAAACTCAAAACAAATATGATTTAATCCATTTGCACCCTTTGAAAGAAATGAACAAATGAAGAGTAAACAAGCAACAACCAAACCCACGGAAAGGCGTTGTTTCCTCCGATACCCATTTCTTTATATGCTTAGCCTTCAATAACTTGTATCTCTATACTTTTATATTCTATCAAGATGTGCTTTATAACAAAAATTAAATAAATGAATAAAAAAACTTGTAGCAATGTTCTACCAAAAGAAAAAGCTCTTAGTATATAATACACCGACAACGCCTCCTATCCTCCATATAGAAAAACAACTCCTTAATTCTTCTACGTACGTAACCCCCCCTCCCATCAATTGATTGGTTTAGCTAAAGGTAAAGGTCCAAATTATTGCATATCATACAAGTATTGATTATTGGTTTAGCTAAAGTTAATTGATCCACACACGTATTGATTATTGAACGAAGCTTAAGTTGACAACTAGCTTCTCTCCTGAATTTCCTGAAAATTAAGTTCTGAGAAAATGGGTTAGAAATTCAATGACTTTCATACACCGAACCAGAAAATTAAAATCCATCCCCATCTCATTACTAATGAGAGATTAAGACAGAGGAATTGATGAGCCGTCACTTTCGGGATGGTTGGTTAGTCAGTTTGTTCTTATATTGTCAAGTGGTTCTGCGCAAGGTGGTTAGACGAGTGGAGAGTCAATCAGTTAGGTTTTTGTCAAAATTTGAATGCATTTAGCTTAGAAACTCCAATCTGAACCAATATAAAATGCTATACTTTGGGCCAATTCTAGTGAGTTCACATTTGTGCCCCACAAAATGTGCCCCATAAGCGCTCTACAAGCACATCTCAGCATGTATTGAAAACATCTCTAGCACTTGTTATTGAGAAATGTTCTTAATACATGGTTGGAATGCACCCATGGGGCCCCAATGTAATCTCAACTCTGGCTGGAAAACAAAATCGGGTTACTAACTCGGGCACCAGGTGAGTAGGAGTGTAGTTATACAAGAAGCATCCATTAGTGCCTCTGATCTAATGGGTTAGATGCAAATCTCATCAGACTTAATCTTAAAGTTTGATCAAACAAATCTGGGTTATATGCAAACAAATACCCATGTAAGGTTATATTTGTCATCATTGCTTTTGCTACCAAAAACTTTAATCAATACAGTGAAAGATATGGGTGGTTGCATTCATAGGAGAGTCAATTCAGCTAGAATGATTAGACGTTCACCCATACATTTTTAAGACATGCCTGTTTCACTTATAAACAATCAACCTCAAATGACAGTTGTATGCCAGTTTTTCATCAACTAAAAACATTTAAGTAGAAATTAAAATGAAAAATGGCTCCATTTTAATTGTCAGTTTGTATTTGTCTCGTGAAAAATGACTCCATTTTAATTGTCAGTTTGTATTTGTCTCATTTCAATTGAAATGGAAAAATAACTCCACTTATGATATATTTGTTTGTATTAGATCCCAGATCATAAAAATGTGCACCTAGGGGTACAATCGTGGGTTGATCCCAGTTGCTATTTTAAACTGTATTGGGCTGGGCCATTGGGGTAGACAAACTGAGCCCACTCAAGTTGAAATTTTATGCACCACTCTTAATTGTTACCCCAAGTGCACGTATCACTGGTGTTATGTTCACTCTCTAGTCTTTATTGGCCCATTCATTCTACAAGAATATATTAGCTGATAGGTGTTTTATCAATTGTGCTTCGATATTGGAAAAAATATATAAGTATAGAAATGTTCTGAATGTACAGCCGATAGATGCTGTTAGATCAATGCGAAAAACACTCTGCAAGGAACAGTTTCGGACTCCTGTTTCACTGAATGTGGGACCAATCGTTTTGCTCCACGTGTATCATAACGAAAATGATTGGTCCCACACACAGCCACAGGCAACATAACGGCTGTCAAATTCAGCTGATCATTTTTCCTGTTATTATACACACTTTTGTTTGCAGCAGATTCAGAGTGCATTTATGTATAAGCCCTTTAGGCCTTTACTATTTGGGCTAATGGGAGGGATGGGCTTCAACTTCATTATTGATTGGAGGCAAAGGAAAAGGTTTTTTTCAAAAAATTTTCCCAATCTCTGTGAACAGTGATTTCCATTTTGTTGCATTTTTTTTTTCTTTCGGCTGGTTATTTATGTTCAAATCAATCCTGCCGTCACGTCAACATTGTGGGGTCATCCATTTTGCCAGTCGGTGGTGACACGTGGCTTAATTAAGTGATTCAAATCTATACTCCATGTGGTTGTATAAACAAATATAGATATATAAGGTTTCTGTGTTTTTTAAACATGGACTTCCCTTGTCAAATAAACCGAATACATTTAATTATGTAATGTGAAGAGCTTATCTTGCTAAAATAATGCTTTTATTGGAGCTGTTATGGGGGTTAGGACTTAGGGGTTGTATGATATTGCTAGGATCTTTACAAGTCTTGAGAAGAGAGGAAGGAACTAAAAAAAGGGAAAGGGGAATGGATAGGGATAGGGTGATAATGAAGGTAAGAAAGAAAAGAAAGTTAAGAACTTTAGGTGGAAAACAAAAACAGCAAATGTGATTGAGTTGGGTCACTTTCCCACTCCATGAAATGGATGGTGATGTTAGACCTCGCATGGGATCTGGGATTAACTAAATAAACCCATTATTTGACAAGCTCAAATCACGGTTTCCCTAAACAATTCAGAGAGGAGGGGGGGGTAGGTATCCACATCCATTATTAATCAAGAAAAGACACCCAAGAGAAAAATATGATAAAATGACAAAAAAGGTAGAAAAAACATAACAAACAGATAGGAGCAATGAAGAGAGGATTTTAATGAAACTTTCTATTTGGTGAGACAAACTGCTCTTTAGGATATAAAAATCTTTAATGGCAGACTGGCTCACATCACACTCTTATCTGGGCTATTGTATCCCTCCACTATGCGATTTGACTGATGGAAACATAAAGGCTATTATAAGTTGCATCTTTTGGTTCCAATTGGTGAAAGCTCAATTAGACTATATAGCTCCAAAAGCCTAAGACCTTGTCATGCCATCTCTTAAAGTTGTTTGTCTGGTTTTCTCATGGAGTGGGAAGACACTCTCTATTACATGACAAGAGACCATGCAACCTACAGTTTTAAATGTGCTTATAAACTTTACAAAGGTTGTTAATGCAGCTAAACATAATGATACAGGGATCCATTTATATACTTGATTCTCATGCAAGAGGTAGGGGTGCCAATTGGACTGGTTTTGGTCCAATCGATCCAGTCCAATGTGAGTCCATTATAAATGGATCAGGTCCAATTCAGTCCAATGAATATTTTGGACCATTTTGGATTGGTTCCATTCAATGTCTGGACCATCCAATCTGTTCAAATTCGTTTTGATTTAGATTAATTGGTTTTAATCCAAACCTGTTCCATTGACACCTATATTCTTATCTTATATTAATGGACCAGATATTGGCTTAATCCAACCCAATCCAATGTAAATTTATTATGGACGGACAGGGTCCAATCCAATCTAATAAATATTTTGGACCGGATTGGTCCAATCCAATATGTATTGTTGGTCCATCCAATCCGTCCAAATTGATTTTGGACTGGATGGGGTCCAATCCAAAACCGGTCCATTGACACCCTTCGCAAGAGGTTGCTGCCCTTGACACGATCCACAATCCATGACTGTTTTTCCTTTTGTTTTTTCTAGGCTGATGATAACCTAAAAGTGGTCCTGATTATGTGGAGCTTTACTCAACCATTCTATCAAATTTAATGGTTCAACCGTCTGGGTCAATGACGTTTTGAAAATCATGCTGTGCACATAAAATGCAATTGTACATTGGGAATATCTCCCTTATACCTATGTTAAATTCAGTGGGAGATGTTCTTAATGTCTGGCTGGATTCTCATGTCCATGCTTGCAAACTGTATTCAGAGTTTTTGCTTGCATAGAATACCATCACTATGTAACTATAATCACACTGTTCTTTGGGCTGTGTTTAGTTGCAATGCAATTTTATTTGCATTAATACAAATGCATGGGAGTGCAAATGAAGAAAATGCAAATTCCCATTTAATTTTGTTTTGGATTTTACTTTATTCTACTTCATATCTTAGTTTACTTCATTTTTACTGCAATCAAACAAAATAAGCTAAAATTTGAAACAAAAATAGGTAAGAATTTACAATCAAACTATTTGCACTGCTATAGTTTTGCATCAATAAAAATTTATTTACATTGCAACCAAATGCAGCCTTGATATCATATACATTGAACATATCAATAGATCATGCCTGGTGCCTGGATAAAAAACTAGGGTTTTCTGGATGATCCATTCAATAAACAAGGATGAACAACAAATGGATCTGAATCATACCGCAAGTTGGCATGGAGCCCAAAAAACCCCACATGTTCCTCTAGGCAATCTTTTATTCATGGATAAAATGCTCAAATTTGAGCCCAAGGCTTTGTTTGTTTGCCGTGCAAATTTGATTTTCACTGGTATAATTGTGTGAGAGTACGTACACATAGGCTGGGTGTAAATTATGGTTTAGTTTTTTCGCTTTGGATTTGACTTTGTTTTATTTGGTAAGATTTTGTCTTATTAGGAAGTCAAATGTTGTGGTACCACCTTACATGAAAGAGAATGAAGGTAGGGGTTTTGTTCTCAAGTGAGTAGAAAGCAAGATGATATGGCCCCACTTCATATTAGAGAGAATTGAGGCAGGAGGAAGGTAGTGCAAATTTTGCATCAGTTTTTAGGATGCAAAATTTTCACAGATACTAAGCGCAATTGAGATAAAAAGTACAAATTTTGTATCAGGTGAGAATGTAAATCATAAATACAGACAAATAAATGAAAATTTACAAACACAATTAGGGATTTCTGAATCACATTTTATTAGGCATTATGATCAATTTAGAAGTAGAATTTATTGAAAATATGTACTAATTCGGGCAGACTTCCAACCTGTGCAAAAATTCAAGTTGGGTCTAGTAGGGCTCAGGTTAGCTCCAAGCAAGTTGCAGCTTTAACTGTTGATGAATTTAAATTAAGTCTGCAATTTGGGCTGGGTTAGCCCAGACCTAGTCCAAAACCTAAAACCTAGGATTTGATTATCCAAGAGTTGAAAAGTACCAAGCTAACTTAACTTTGGGATGAATTAGTGTTGAGACCTTCACCTAACCTGGCCTGACTTGCACCCCTGATTTTCAATAGTCACATGTTTGATTTTCTATTTTTATTAATTCAAAAATCACAAAAGGGAAAGCAATATGAGGATGCTAAAGAATAAAGCTAGCATGGACAACCATTAGGTATGCAACTTGGATAAGTCCAACTTGTGCCTAGAGGCCCTAAACCAACCCAACCCACAAATTTTCATAGGTYGGATTTAGATTTTGGATCCTTGGGCTGGGTCTAGGCCCAAAAAATCTCAGACTTTCCTGGTGAAGCCCACTAATCATATCATGGAGAGCCAACATTTCCACGAGTTTAATCCCATGCCTAGGGGTGTGAAGTGACCATCTTGATTGTTGGGCCGTCAGGAGATGAATTTTTTATTCAAACGTTTAAATTATTAATAATAAATAAGTTCATACAACACAGACTTGCACCTCCAATAATTGTATTTCACATAGGATTCAAAAATGATCAAATAACAAGCAGTGATGTGGGTCAGTTAGTCTTTTTATTTTTTTATTTTTTGAAGGTTGGTCAGTTGGTCTTTGCTGAAGTTGGGCTAGGACCAGCGATATTAAAACCGCATACCCGTCAAACAACTTGGTGATTAATGGATTAACTGTTTAAATGGAACCCACTGGTCCTAACATCAACCGATCAGCATCAAACAAGGTTGACAAACTCCACTCCTGCATTAGTGCATTCTATATCACAATAATAGCAGATTGAAAGCTTGGTTTTAACTAATTATTAGATTAGTTAATATCACGTTACCTAACTAGTAAGCTGCATGGACCTACACCATGCTATCTATCTATCTATTTATATATATATATATATATATATATATATATATATATATTATGATAAATATTATGACGCTTATTAAAACCAGCCCGTATATCTTTAAATATATATTATTTTATGTTATATTATATATATATATTATAATATGACACTTATAATATACATTATATAATATTTTAAACATAAAAGATATAGGTTCAAATTAAATTTAGCCCAGAACCTGAGCCGGAACGGGCCATTATCTAGACTATAACCCTTATCATAGGTGCAAAACCTAGCCCATGAGATAGATGCGCTGATACAACCGCTCACGCATCTGATTTTACACCATTGCTAATGTTTATGAAAATATAGATTTTTTTGGTAATAAAGTGAAAATATTTGTACCATTTATAAAAATGAGGAAGGTGATAATGCTTCGCCAAAAAGTCTGATTTTCACTTTTCATTTTTACCCTTTGTATTTTTTATTTTTTTCAATTTTATTTAATTAATGGTTAACACTTGTAATTGGATAAAGCAAATAAAATAATAATAAAACCACTATGGAACCTATTCCTCTCTCCCCTTTGGTCTTATCTGATCCTCTTCCAAAGCACTTACCTGATGAATAATGTCTTCATTGATTAGAGCCAACATGTGTCAAGTATTTGATGGTTTGCCCAAACCACAAATTCGAATTGAAGGGAGGAATGAATTTTTTTGACCTTTTTGTTTACATCATCGAACAATCAATTAGATGAGTAAATGAAGCTTCTTTTGGGTTTTCTCCTTGTTTTTTTTTTCAAGTATTTTTTTTCCCATTTCCCCTCTGTTTTCATTGTCTTTGTTAACGTAATAAGTTGTATTTGATGTTTTAGGGTGTTTTTTCTCAACGATCATCAGGCCAGTCCGATAATCTAACACCCTACCAATGTAATACTGTAGGGGTTTGGTACTTGGCAGGGGCCATAGGGGTTTGGAATGCGTTTGTTGGCAGGATATCCAGACTCTTCTATATAAATCGAATGAATATTCGATTCGAATTCGAATATAAACAAATCAAGATCAACCTATATCCAGATGCTAGCTGTTAGATATGCTTTTAATGGCCCCATCATTGATGAGTAGAACAATAGGAGGCAAAAGGCCAAATGTCATCATTCACACATGAAGCAAAGACATAAATTCTAAAACCCTAGTTCTCTCCTTTAAACCCCTCTGTATGTGGTGTATATCTTATCCATTCCCCCTACTTCACAGTAGGAAGGAAGAAGCAGAAATAGTGTATCTCTTATCCTATGCACCTTCCTCCTCAAAATGAAGAAAACAATATAAATTACAAAAAAAAAAGAAATACACAAAAAATTTACAAAGAAATATAGAAAACCATAAAATTTTCTATACCATACTAAAAAAATGAGAATGTTGCAATTGGTTTGGTCAAAACATGTTGATTTTACTTTCCAACTTTCTATTTTTTCCCATTGTATATATTGTCATTGCAAAATAATTATGAAACACATAAAATGAATAAAATAATATACATTACAAAATAACAAAGAAATACATAGAAAAATTACACAAAATATAGAAAACCATAGAAGTTTCTATACCATATATATACTAAAAAAATGTGAATGTTACAATTGGATTGGTCAAAACACATTGATTTTACTTTCCAACTTTACCCTTAACTTTTGATTTTTTCCTATTGTATATATGTCATTGCAAAATAATTATGAAAAAAACATAAAATGAAGAAAATAATATAAATTACAAAAAAATAAAACTTCAAGAAAACAACATAAATTACAAATCTATACCACACTGAAAAATGAGAATGTTGCAATTGGTTTGGTCAAAAGACCCCGATTTTACTTTCTAACTTCACCTTCAACTTTATATTTTTTTCCCATTGTATATATTGCCATTGAAAAATAATTGTGAAAAAACACATAAAATGAAGAAAATAACATAAATTACAAAAAACAAATAAACACGGAGAAAGTTTACAAAAAATATAGAAAAGAAAAAAAGAAAAAACATAAATCACAAAAAGTAAAGAAAACCATAAATTACAGAAAAAATGAACAAAATTTGTAGAATAAAATAAAAAATTATATCTACTACCATATATAAGAAAATGAGAATGATTCAGTTAGTGTGGTCGAAAGACCTTGATTTTCTATACTAATTCTACACCTTAGTTTTTTGGTTATTCCGACATATCCCAATTCTAAATGAGGGTGCATAACAGTTGTTGGCAAAAAAAAAACCTTTGCCTTTTCTGAAAAGTCATTCGTTTTCTAAAAAGAGAATCAATATAATGAACCTGAAAAACATTTCCTAATGAAATGCAACTTATTACATTAACAACGACAATCGAAATAGAGGGGAAATGGGAAAAAAATACATGAGAAAACAAAAGAAAAAGCATCATTTAATCATCTAACTGATTGTTCGGTGATGAAAATAAAAAAGTAAAAAAAATAAATTCCTTCCTTCAATTGAAATTCGTGGTTTTGGCAAACCATCCGATACTTGACAAATGTTGGGTCTAATAAGTGAAGAGGTTCATGAGGTAGGTGCTTTGGGAGAAGATCAAATAAGGCCTAAGGGGAGAGAGGAGTAGGTTCCACGATGGTTTTGTTATTATTTTATTTGCTTTATCCGAATACAAGTGTTACCCGTAAATTAAATAAAATTGGAAAAATAAAAAACATAAAGGGTAAAAATGAAAAGTAAAAAATAAGGCCTTTTGACGAAACATTGTTACTATCCTCGTAAATGATATATAAAATTTCATCTATGCCCGAGATATAAAAATATAATCAAACATCACCATCAATATCAAATACCCCGTGCACCGCACAAGCCATTCTACTAACACTAATAAACAAAGATCAAACAACAACACTATTGAAGTGGACAACACCAATGAGGACACTTAGATAATTACGCATAAAACAAGCAGTTATTTTGGTATTTTGTCCATGGTCTTGTCCAATCAAATTCAGCACATCCACAAATTGTTTCTTTTTTTTTCCATCTCTTTAATGGTTTTGTATTAATGATTTTAAAAGAAAATTTGTATTAATGCCAATTATTGACTTTTTTTGGATAATTTATTAATTTTGGCGCATTTCATTTTTTAGAGAAGGCGTGCCAATCAAAAGTCAATAAATAACTCATATCATTTGAAAGACAAAAATGTCCTCATGCATTTTCTAATTTTGTTTTAACCCACGGGCTAAATACAAAATAAGTGATTGGAGACAAGTCAGAATTTTTAGTTTACTCCAAATAGACTTATTTCCCAAATCATACAAGTGCTTATTAGTGTGGTTCTGCTTTAAAATAAGTGTTTTTTCCAATAATTGATTAACTGCTTAAAAATAAATTATCATTCCCAGAATAGGGCTGGATTTGGCGACAATGCCCAAATCAATTCTCAATTCTCCGATACTAAAAAAAGTCGGGACTCATTCTCAATTCTTTGGTGAATGCCATTATGGAAGGCAGTTACAGTATTTGGTATCGGTTATAATATTTGGGGCTCTGTCATCTTTTGTGGATCTATCCTAACTATGCTATTACCGATTCTTTGCAATCTCTTTTGTGAACCTCTCCTTTCTTTTCTCTTATCATTTTATGGTGGATTGAAATTTTGTTTTTCTACTTCTGTTGGTGATTTTTCACCTTTGTTTGATTGCAGAAGTTCTTTTATTCTCCTACATTATATTTTGTTCTTCATAAGAAATTATATTTAGGTTTTGATTGACGTTTTTAGCAAGTCTATGCACTTGTATCAATTTCTTGAATGAATGAAATATGTTTTAAGCCTAAAAAATAAATCGGGACTCTTTTTTCTTGTTGATTCATTGGCTACACAACGGGAATTATCCATTTTGATCATCACAGCTGTACATTAGGCTGTGTTTGGTTGCAGTACAATTTTATTTATACTGGTATTAATGCATAAGAGTGTAAATAAAAAGAATGCAAATTTTGGTTTAATTTTATTTTGGGTTTAAGATATTTTGTTTAAATTTTTTGCTTTACATACTGCAACCAAACAAAACAAGGTAAGATTTAAAAAAAAATAAACTATAATTTGTATTAAAATAATTTATATTACTATGATTTTGCATCAATGGAAATAAATTTGTACTACAACTAAACACAACCTACCATAAAGGATTAGGGAGATTTTTCTCGCTACAAAGGCTGTTATATGTTGTGAAGGTTGTTAGACCCTTTTTGATCCCAAATCTCTCTTCCAAGTTCCAATGACCCAGATATCCTACCAACTGAGCCACTAATGTTGTGTTTGGTATCATTGCAAAATTTTCATAAAATATCGGATTTATTAATAGAAATTGACGTGAAAGATGAATTGTCAAGTTACATAAAGTGTCATTTCAACTGAAAGTATGAATGTGGAGAGTGATTGTTGCTGTTTAGAGTTTCAAATAATTAATAAGATCAATTTGCATTAATAAATCCAATGTTTCCTAAAGTCATTAAAGCCAAACACAATCCAAAAAAGCGGAACTCGACGTCTGGTCTCCGCTGCTGACCCCAGTTGAGAACTTGAGATATAAAATCTCCGAAACGGGACTCAGTCAGTGTAAAAAGCCCGTTCAAACCGTCATCATAACCTTCCATTGGGAATATCTTCGAGTATAGATGTACAGAGAGATATTCCTGATGAATCCTTGCACTTGCACTGACCGAAGCCGATCTCAAAATGTCCTCGACAAGTTACTAGGAGAAAGTAGTAAAATATGTGGATAGAAAGGGCAAACTCTTGCGTGGACGTGGACATTATGATAATCGTGGAGCTTTAACTCAACTTCTGTGGCATTAAAAGCTACTAATAGCAGCTTTAAAGTCCATTGGAGGCATTATTGTTATTATTCGCCGTGAATACGTATCTTTCTTGTTAACAGTGGYTGCCAGATGCCCATTTACGAAATATCTGCTTTTGAGAGAGAGAGAGAGATAATGGTATCGTCTCTTGGATCTATTGCACCAATCGCTCGACTTTTATGGTGGGGTAAGGAAGAAGCATCGCATCCCTAACCGTTGGATCAGGATCTCTTTCTTTTTTTTAGTTGTCAAGACAAGAGGTAAGAGATTTCTTGTGCCAAGAAAACTTCCAAACATTCTCCCTTTTATTGTTATTTGTTGGTCCTAAGTCCTAACTCCTAACCTAGGAGGTCTCCCGAGGTCGAATGGTCAGGATCATTTGATCATAAGGACATTTTGGCCAAGGGGCCTACAGACGCTTCTGCATGCGTGCCACCGCGCAACAGTGTAAAATATGTACTCTGGGGTCTGAGTCTGATTGTCTGAAGCTGCGCTTAGGTAGGACCTACCTAAACAACCAGAGTCAGAGAAAATATTTGAAATGACAAATCAGCCCTTTCTTCTCTTAAATGACCATAAAGCCCCTCCGCTCTGCTCATTACAGGCCCCGTACTCCATTGCTTTTTTATTACTTAGCTTTTTCCTCTGCTCCAGGACAAGACGGTCAATCAAAAGAAAACACCGGAGCTCCGCTGCCATTGGTGGTGAACTGATGCCTGGTGGAGAGTGGAACTCACTACTCAGATGGGTCTCAGGAGACCTGCCCCTGCCACAACCGTTACATTATAACGTCCGTCCTCAGATCACAGCCACACATTTTTCATCTCATCAATTTCTCGCTTCGATTCAATCACGATATTTTTAACCAGATCACCAGATTTGGTTTCGAAAACCTGACCCACAAAAGCAACCATCTGCAGAAGTACCAAAAGATCCTCCGTGTTATCTACACGTGAATAACCATGATTCCTGAATAGAGAAGCAGTAAGGGTAGTTTTGGAAGAAAAAAGCTAAGATCGTATTTTGGGCAGTTAACCTTTATTTTCTTTTCGACGTAATTTATTTTTTTATTGATTTATTTTAATATAATATACAGGGTGGTTTATTACCTTATTGGGTTCTGAGTCTGTGTAACAGAAAGAAAAAAACCAAAAAAAAGAAAATTAATAAAGGAAAAAGGCACTGTATACGGTGGCAGAAGAAAACCCAGGAGGGAGAAAGAGAGAGAGAGAGAGAGAGAGAGAGAAATACTTCTAAGAACAAGCCACATAAAATTGAAAAAATAAAAAAAGGAAAATGTTTACGGGGGGAGAGAGAGAGATGGTAAGGGTAAGGGCACTTTATCACCTTTTTTATGTTGCACGCATCCATGGCAGAACAGAGAAGGGTACAGAGTACTGCTACGACACAAGAGGGTAGAAGAGAAGTGAAGAGAAGAACAAAGGAGGGTTAGAGAGGGATAGAAAGAAAGAAAGAAAGGAAACAAATAGAGAGGAAATGGAACTGGCGGAGAAGGATTGAGAAATAACTTAGAAGATAGAGAAGAAGAAGAAGAATAAGAAGAGGAGAACAGCGGTTTGTGTCTGGTGAAATGGGTTTCTTCGGGTGCATGCATCTAACAAGTGGAGGTGGGGTTGAAGTCCGACTGAACAGCGATCTCAGGCCTTCCAAATATGTTGATATTTTCTGTTAATGGCTGACAAATTTGTTTCGACAACCTACTCGTGTAGCTGTCTTTGAATATTATCTGAAAGCCCATTCTGCCGTGCTCTTCTGTTCTGTTCTTCCTTTGTATGCATCTGGGTCTTCTTTTAGTTTTTCTGGAGACTTTTGGTTTCTAGGTATTTTTGATTTTTAGATGAGGGGAATGCCCTTTAATTTGCAGGGGAAGGGGGTGTTGGAAGTTGCAGAGATTTCTTCGATATCAGGAGCGAAGTGGAAGAAGGAAGCTACCTGTTTGGGCAACGAGCCTACCTCGGTTCTGGATACGAGAAGAAGCCCAAGCCCCCCTACATCTACCTCAACCCTGTCTTCTTCCTTGGGCGGAGGCTGCGGCTCAACCGACACAGCCGGCGTGGCGGCGGTTTCCGACAACCCTCCACAGAAATGGCCGCCTACCCAGCAGCAAGAGGACAGCTCGGCTGCAGTAGCTGAGTCCGGCAGCTGCGTTGGGGGTGGTGTTGGTGGTTCCCGGAAGGACGAATGGACTTCGGAGCTYCAGCCGATTCCGACTGCGCTAGAGATTGTTAGCGGCGGTGCTACCGGAGCGGAAAAATGTGGACTCGGAATGGAAGATTGGGAGAGCGTGTTGTCCGAATCTGCGGCCTCGCCAAGCCAAGAACAGTCTCTCCTCCGATGGATCATGGGCGATGTGGACGACCCAACTTCGGGTTTGAAGCACTTATTGCAGGGTGGGGGTTCTTCAGAGTTCGAAGGCAATGCCGGGGGATTTGGGATCGTCGACCAAGGCTTTGGGTTCGAATCTATTGGGGCAGGCGCTTCTTTGAGCGGTAACGTCATGGGTACCATTAATCCTTCTCTGGCATTTCCTGGTTCTGTTTTTCCGCCAAACAACAATAGCAATAGCAACAGCAACAATCAAAATGGAAGGGTTGGTTCAGTGACTTCAGTCCCAAATGCATCTCCTCTTCCTAATTACAAGGTTCCTTGTTTTGCGTCGAATAACAACGGTACCCCTCCCAACCCCATTTTCCCTCCTTCAGCTAACAATCTTCCTCTCCCTATTTCTTTTCCTCCTGGCGTGTTTTATCCGCAGCAGCAACATCAACAACCACCGCAGCTTGAACCTGCTGATGAAAAGCCTCAGCTTTTCAATCCGCAACTGCTGATGAATCAGCAACAAGCCCATCATCCTCAGAATCCGCCTTTCCTTGTGCCGTTGTCGTATGCCCAGCAGGAGCAGCACCTCCTCCTCCCTCCCCAACCGAAGCGCCCCCACTCGGCCATCGACCCAAGCTGCCAGATCCCCCCCAAGGTTCCATTTGCCGATTCGGGTCAAGAACTTTTCCTGCGAAGGCAACAGCTGCAACAGCAGCAGCAACAACAAGAACAACAAGGTTTCCCTCAGCTCCAGTTACTTCCTCCTCATCTTCAACAAAGGCCGACGACGATGGCGACAAAGCCGAAGGTGGTGGGTACAGGCGATGAAGTGGCCCATCAGCAGCAGCAGGCATTGGTCGACCAGCTCTTCAAGGCCGCCGAGCTGGTCGAGGCCGGGAACTCGGTACACGCGCGAGGGATATTGGCGCGGCTCAATCACCAGCTCTCCCCAGTAGGAAAGCCCCTCCAAAGGGCTGCTTTCTACTTCAAGGAGGCCCTGCAACTGCTCCTCCTTACCAGCAACAACACGGCCACCTCTCCTTCCCCGAGGAACTCTACCCACTTCGATGTTGTTCTCAAGATTGGCGCCTACAAGGCCTTCTCCGAGATATCTCCTCTCCTGCAATTTGCGAATTTCACTTGCAACCAGGCTCTTCTTGAAGCACTTGATCGCTCTGATCGAATCCACATAATTGACTTTGATATTGGAATTGGTGGACAATGGGCTTCCTTCATGCAGGAGCTTGCATCCAAGCCTGGTGGTGCCCCTTCTTTGAAGATTACCGCCTTCACATCCCCTACTTCCCACGACCAACTAGAGCTTCGTCTCACTAGGGAGAACCTGACCCATTTCGCTAACGATCTCGGCATCGCATTCGATCTTGACATCGTGAACCTTGATTCATTTGACCCAGCTTCCTGGTCACTGGCACCTCTTCATGTGTCGGACAGCGAGGCAGTTGCAGTGAACCTTCCCGTCGGGTCCTCCGTGACTCAACTATCCTCTGTCCCCTCCCTCCTACGCTTTGTGAAACAACTCTCCCCAAAAATTGTGGTCTCTGTTGACCGAGGATGCGACCGCAGTGACCTCCCCTTCTCACACCACTTCCTCTATTCCCTTCAGTCATTCTCAATTTTGCTGGATTCTCTTGATGCTGTAAACGTTAACTCAGATGCCGTCCACAAGATCGAGAAGTTCTTATTCCAGCCAAGAATTGAGGGCATTGTACTGGGGCGACAACGTGCCCCTGAAAAGATGCTACCTTGGAGGAACGTATTCGCTTCAGCTGGGTTCTCGCCCGTGCCGTTCACTAATTTCACTGAGACTCAGGCTGAATGCCTGGTGAAGAGGCTTCATGTTAGGGGATTCCACGTGGAAAAACGCCAGGCTTCTCTCATTCTCTGCTGGCAGCGTGGGGAACTGGTCTCGGCATCAGCTTGGAGGTGCTGAGGAGCGACATTTTTTACAGGCAGGAAGGTCGGTTTTACCAAATTCGTTTTCGTTATCAAGGTGCCACGAACCTATTATTCTACTCTTTAATCTTAATAAATCTTCAATTACGAGGGTGGCGCCTGTTCTCTGATATCCTTCCTGCGTAATTATCGTCTTCTCATTGTCTCTGTGGTCTTAGACAGATTATTTCTGAGTAAAGCAAAACATTGAGAAACTGCAACTTCTAGTACAGTTTTTATTTTTTCTTTCTTTCAGTCTCTATTTTGGACATGGGTATTGCCGCTAAGGTGTTTTAATGTTTATGGTGAGAACTGAGAAGTAGTTCTTTTAACATGGTGGTGGTTTGTTGTACACTTGACAACAAGGCAAAAACAGAAATGGAAATGGATGGAAGAATTGACCCCCCCCCAACATGTTTGTTTAGCTTATTTATTTTGGGTGATAAATGTGCCAAGTTCTTTTGTTTTTATCAGTTCTTCTTAGTTTTCTGTTAATTGATTCTGATCTCTTACACTACCTTCTATTTGATGATGGATTTCTCCGTGGCAATTACTTGTCTTGCTAATATAGATGTTGGTTTCTTCTGGTACTTTAATTTGCGATTGCAGTTTCCCTCCATATTTGCTGGTGTTAGCTTTAGATAGTTCCTTGTTCTTTCCAGAGAATAATATAGAGAAAATTTTACCTATGCTGATGATTTGAAAATTTACAATTAATTTTCTTATGCGGCTTGTTCTCTCTTGTTGAGTTCGTTTATGGTGCAGTCAGATGGATGCTTTGCAATTTTACTTCTTGGGCTCTGAAAGTATACTGTGTTAGAATTTGGATATTGGTTTTTCTGTTAATGATTTTTTTCTAGTAATTGCTTCTTGCTTTTGTCTCAGTTTGGTTGCTGGTTCTGTTAGAAGTTTCAAGAACATACTAGTTTGATGCTATATATTGCTGATACTGCACTCTGCCTCCCTCCCTCTCCCTCTGAATCAAACAATTGTTCTAGGTCTTGGGCCATAATATAGAGTAGAGGCGCCATTAATTTCTTTTCTCCAGGTGTTTTTTTTCTGCTCCATGGTCGGATATTCGAGCATAGTCAAATTGTTGGGGTATCCATTGTCTTGAGAACTAGATGATTGCCTTCACAAAGTGTTCATGTGAGAAATTAGTTCTGTTAGTATGCTCGAGGTTGGTCTTGATCCCAATTTTGTTGCTTTTCAACTTTGAGAAACCGGTTCTGTTTCATTTATTGGGATCTCGTGTTTGATTGAAGAACTCATTTTGATGCTTATCCTGTTCATACTTGTGTCTCTACTAAACACTTGGCCTTGATAATCTGTCTAGGAAGTTTTGTTCCTTGTTAAATGATCGTCATCTCTGGAACCCAACATTGAAACCTTTGAGGATTAACACAAATAGAAATAGAATAAAGAGACTGCCTTTAAATCGAGGTTGGAAACTATAAGCAGCAGCCCTTTGAGACGATCAAATCCAGACCCTTCTACTAATCACATCTGTTGGAAATTGTCTTGTAATCAGATGTTTATGATGACCCAGTTCCAGTTGTCAAATCTTGGTTTATGGACATTAATATAACCTTCAAGAACTAAACCCATCTCTCTCTCTCTCTGTGCAACTATGATTTGTAACGCGTAACACGCTTTGTTAGTTTGTTGTTTGTGGAGTTCTTATTAATTTGTCAATGAAGGTGGGGTCAGTGGATGATATGTGGTCCTCTCGCCTCTGCGTACTGTGGAACATAATATTTGTTTATGCATTCTAAGCTGCTAACAATTGTACTATTGTACATTGAATCTGCTATTGGTGTGGATAGTTTTAATACCTCTCCAATCAATCCACATGCCTCATGTTCGATTGGACCTCCACATGATTAGTTTAAGCTTCATTTCTTTTTCTTCACCTCATTGGCCTCCATTTCTTTATCACCAAACATAAATTTAATGTGGAGACCATGTTGCAGGTGGGAATAGAAGTCTATAATCTATACAACATTCATTAATATGTAGAAAATAAAATACATTAGAAATTTTTTGGGTGATTTAAAAATTGCATGAGAACATGCCGAGTATGGACAAAGACGATGATCAATCATATCTTATTCTGCTTTCTTTCTTTTCTTTCTTTCAAAAAGAAAGCAAATTTAACACGTCGGTACCCTTGAAAACGATCCTCTAAAAATCCCTGCAAACAACAACCTCGATAATGGTGGGATTTTATATTTGCTTCTGGGCATAATTAATTCAAATTGAAGCCCCTAAGCTTCTTTAATCCTCTTGGTTTAGTCTGCGATTCTAAGGTTTCTATCTGTTTTTGTTTTTGCATTAACTGGGCTTTTCTTTTTTTGTTTAGTGTTTTTTTGGGAGGGAGAAGGTGGGTAAGAATAACTATAAGATTGGATAAGGAGTGTGGAGAAGGTAGAAACCCCCTACCCCCAATAAAATCTAAATTGAAATTATTGAGGGGGGTTTTGTTGTATCTTTGTTTTTAATGGCGATGAGGTCAGTCAGTCTCTAATGTAGATGGTGACAGGATTTCTTTATGGGCAGGGTAGCCCACTCAAGTGTTTTTGTGAGGGTGGTGGGTTTCAACTTTTGTGTAAAGCCCTTGTATACAACAGAAACTGTGACCACTGACCACCATGGGTAATTGGGTATGGGGGGTGTTTGTTGATTGTTGTAGGTGCCCAAGTGATCCGGACCATCCAATAGATTTGTTTGGCCCACTTCTTGTTGCTTTCTATGAATTGAGACGTTCTACGTCCTCCTGATCATCACATCATCTTACCTGATCTAACATCATTTCTCTTTTTCTAAATCATGTTTGACCCATCCAACTTAGATGGGGGCCACACATGACACACCTCTTCAATGGTTCAGATCAAATTCGATTGTGATGTAACACGACCCCTTACACCCCTTCCCATGGAAATGGAAGGCGTGTCTGACTAGCTTTCTTTGCAATATCTCTCATTTCATAAATTTCTCTGGCTGAGTGACAGAGTGAGGGCCAAGGCTAATTGTATAGACAAATGGATAGACTGATGTCTGAACTCTGATGGATTGGGATTGGATCATCCCAATTCCTACCAACCGATATTTCGGATCCCCACGGCCCACAGGGTGGAAAATCGTAAATATGTGGCGGGTTTCTACCAGGTCCATATCGACCGTACACGTGGCGTATGCAGGGGATGGGACCCACTACCGATCCCCAAACCAGAATTGGAGGACCGTGTTTCATGAAGAGGGTGTGTACGTCTCTCATCTGTTGCAGCTGTTATTGGGCAGTGAGAAGAAAATGACAAGAGATCTCGCCCACTAAACACCCCAAGTTGTTGGTGGTCACCCACGGAATGGTTGGTCACAATCAAGTAGTATGCCACGTGTACGGTAGCTGCAGGGAGGATGGGCCCACATGGCTTGAAATTCCCCACATGTGTCCAAGCATGACGTGATACGTCCAAACTGTGACCCAAGTCCGTACCCTTTGGGCATTGTGACTTACAACCTCTGGTGGGGTTGGGGGCCTGGGGGGTGTATGAAACTATAATGTCACCGGTCTCACCGGAAAGGGGAGACCCACCAAAGCACTTAAAGTCAGCTTACGGGTTTGGAACTTTGTAGGCAGGACCCGATCGGATCTAGCCAATTTAAGGGCTGTCCAATACTAGGACACCCCTCCTCATTGCCCCACAGGGCAGGACTAAACAGCCCTCCAAAGAGTACGAGAGGATCTCTAAAATCTATGCATGCTTGTGAGCGTGGCTGCCCCACTTACAGGCATGAACAGTTGTAGTCCTCTCATGCACGAGTAACACAAAACAAGACAGTTCATGAAATGTTGAGGAGGACCAGAGAGGAGGAGAGGGACACAGGGCATCCCCATTCCCCAATCAAACCATCCCTCCAATTGTCCAAAGTGTCCCTTGTAAAGATTGCAACCATTCAATCCACGGAGATAGGTTTGAGTCAGTGCAAGGCCGTTCGAATACCGTTTGAACAGCTTTTACAGCCTTGCATTGGGCACTTCTGTGCTTTATTTCATGGGGAGATATTCTCGATACAAGGCTATAATGGGTGTTCAAACGGGCTTTGCATCGACTGAATCCGGTTTCCAATCCATGACCCTTTCGGATTTTCATGGGCAGTTTTATTAATTTTCGACAGAGAGAAAAGGAYATTTGATTGGATGCTCCACCCGGGTTTTGGGTATGGCCCAAACCATGGTTGCATGTTATTGTCGAATGCGTCTTGTGACTTGTGACTGGAGGTTGAAATTTGTAACCCAGATTGGAATTGCCTTTGACTGTTGGCCTAGCTGGCCCGGAGAATGCGGCAAGTTAGCCTTAGCCAGGCCCCTTTTATTGCAAATATGCTTCTTGAATTGCGTCGGTGGCGGGTCATTTCTGGTCGAGTCCGAAAATTGTCAATCGGGATTGGGTTATAATTTATACAATACTCAGACATGACAGGGACCAACCAGCCAAAACCCGGAAACTAGATGTTTTGGTGGATCGGGTCAGTACTAGTCATCCTAGTTCTGAGGTTATATTTTGTTGAATATTTGATTAGATTAATTAGATTAATGAATGAGAAAGAGAAGATAAAGCCTGAAAGTCATATAACCGACCCCAGAAGATAAAGGGAACTTGGGTACTATCGATTACATCAGCAATGAATGTAATGAATGAGAAATCATTAGTGAGAAATCATTTAAAGGGGCCTGGCTAATGAGAAATCAAGGAACACTTGGGTACTAATGAATGAGAAATCTAATGAATTAGATTAATGAATGATTTCTCATTCTGTTTAATTAGATTAGTGAGAAATCATTTAAGCGTTCATAATCTAACAATCGATATATTGGGTACTAAACAGAACAGAATGTAATGACAAAACATGATTCATATAACCGACCCCATATGATTGACTTAAACGACGAAGACGACGATGATTTTGATCTTCTCGGGCCTCGTAGAAAAGTTGAAACATCTCTCCCGGTACTCCAGTGTTCCTTGATACCAAGCTTAAAGAGTCAAAATGCATATCAACTCTCAATTATTAACTCAAAGCCGTGCTTGCCCAGAATTTCTTGGAAGTTTCTTATTTGATATAATTGCTGATGTAATATCATATATTAATTTTCTAGCTATCCTCTTCCCATTTGTTCTTTTTGTACAGTAGTGTAAAGTTAAATCGATAGAGAAAGACAAACAGCTTGGTGGGGTTCAGGAGACCCCATAAGGATAAAAAGAGAGACAACCTAATACATTGCCCATTTCTTTGTGCAATGTCAGGTCTTTCCATAAATAACTATTCAGCTCCTTCAGTTTTTCTAATCATCTTGACTGTCTTGTTTAATCTACTTGCATGAAGGAAATAATGCTCCACTCTCTCTCTCTCTAATCTGCTATCAGTAAGTCGTGAATTCACATATGCACCCCACACCATATCTCACCGTATATTGAGAACATCTCCCATTGAGAACTTCGGGATATGTTCCCAATACACGCGCAGATGTGCTCTGTTTGGCGGGTTATCTGCTTTAGCCTCTTTAAATAGTTAGTTTATCAGGATCACTTCAAAACATCTGAACCAGGCTAGCTGCATCTTCAGCTTAACCCCTCCAGACGGACTCTAGTTTGAGGCCTGAATGCCTGATTAAAGAGTTGCAGTAGTCAAGCCAGCTCTCAATTGAGCATTTTAATCTCATTGAAACATAAAAGTTGTAGCCAAAAGGTAAAAGTCTTGTAAAGTCTCTCTACATAGTAACTTTAGACTGTACTGACCTAACTAATTCATCACGATGGTACAGCCATGATTAATAAACCCAAGGTGCTGCTTTCCAAGGGTTTGTATTGTTTCCATCTTCATGTTGTTTACAGTTCACTTAGTACATCAAATGCAATGCTTTTGTACCCGAAACCCAAGATTCATGATTCTGTCCGATTTGGGTTCTTTTTCATTATACAAGATACACACTCTCTCTCTCTCTCCCTCTGTCAGAAATCAACTCGATTTGATTCTCGCTTTTTCCGTCCATTATTTCAATCGCCTTCTCATTTTGTTATGTGTATCAGTCTTACAGTCTATGGGCCGGATAGGGTGGGGGATTGCCTTGTTTTTCTTGCAAAACTCAATTTGTTTTTCTTTCAACTTTTAACTGTCATGTTTTCTTTTCGGTTTTGCTTTGAGATTCCTATTTCCAGACTTGGGAAGGTTCTGAGATACTCAGTTAGAGTTGAAGCTTTTGTGACCCCAGAAACAAGGTTCCCTTTTGGCTCTTCTCCATTTCGAGTTCAACTTTGTGGATTGTGTCCCCCAAGTTTCAAGCTTCAACTAGACACGGTTTGAGAATTGCAAGCACCGATGATCCTAACCATGGGATTGGGATTGATAAGTCCAGGCACATCTGCACTGTAAAAATTGGATACTATTTACAGAATAATATGTACAAGTATGTTTCTGAAAACAAAAACAACTATTGATGTGGTAGTTGTTTTGGTTTTGAAAAACAAAATCATAGACATTGGCAAACACCCCCTAAATGAACTTATCTATACTACTAAAAAAATGAATTAGTTAATTTAGTTTGCACTGGCTTGGACTTTTTACTGGACATAAAATACCCCTCTATCTTGGTTTTAAAAATACATAAAACAATGCGGCTCTATTGAATGAGACACTCTTTCTATTGTTCAAACCTTGATGGGAGAGAATTCATCCTCCTTGTCAAACTCATACCTTGATTGCCGATTGCGGAGCCTTATTTCAATCCATCCACCAATGCGTTCTCAAGTTTGTACCATGCAATATTTAAAAAATCGACTCGGAGTCTGAACCGTTTTTGTCTCTGGGTCGTGGGTCACCAGTTCAACCGGACTAGTCAAATGGTTCTTGACCTAATCAACGGTTTTGACCGTCTGGTGGGTCTTGACCGAATTGGACCCAAAATCCTGGCCAGGTGACAGTTCAATCGATCAGATCAACGGTGGGTTGCAAACATTGGTACCATGTTCCTATGATAGAATTGCACATGACTTAGTTGGTGTGTGGTATGATTTTCATTTATTTGAAAAACGGTGCCAGTTCATCGTCATTGATGGAGGCCCACCACAAGGCCCATCTCACCCCTAGGGGCGGCAACTCCTAGGATGAGGTTAAGATAAGAAGACTCTTCCAAGATTATGAAGATAAAGCAAGACTCTTCCAAGATTATCCAGAAATCAAGATCAGAATTCCAACAAGACTCCAAGAAGCATCAAGATTAGCAAGATAATCCAAGATTCATACATCAAGGGAGATCGAACGGTGGAGATCAAACCAAGAAGAGTTCGATCCTATCAGATTAGATATTTAGATCTATCCTAGTTGTTATTTCCTAATTCTTTTACAATTTCTAAATGTATTATAAATACTGCTATTTTCCCATAATTATTCATCAATTCATACTTCATATTTTCAGAATTTCTTCAAGTTCTCTTCTTTGAGTTTTCGCCACCTTTTCTCTCTCCTAGAGAAATCGGTGTTAGTCGCTAGGAATTAGCGAACGCCCGGTGCTTGCATAGCTAGCTTCGGTGTCCATTGCTTCCACGCTGCGTCAAGTAGTATCAGAACAGGGAGTTCGCCCAATCAGATGGCCAACCAAGACGGTAGCAGTCGCAACCCACCCCGTGACGGTGATCAGGGGTTACAAGCTGTTTGGAGAGCGATTGAAGAACAGCGCACGGCCACACGTAACATCGAACATCAGTTGGCAGAGGTGACTGGACAACTGTGAACCTTGTTACGGGAGGTTGTTCCACGAAACTGGGAAAATCCACAACAGATCGAAGGAGACGACCACGACAGACCACCCGTCATTACTGCGTCCCGACGTCCAGTTCTTGACGACGACAGTGATGATGATTTCGAGTTTGGTGGTGCTCTAGTTCTTCCCGACAACGACAGAAACGACAGAAATTGGCACAATCAAGGTAATTTCAATCCCCGTAGGAATAATGATGAATTTAAACTCAACGTAGATATTCCTACTTTTAGTGGAGATCTTGGCATAGAGGACTTCTAGATTGGATCACAGAAGTCAATAGATTCTTTGAGTACATGGAGATACCAGAGGAACGAAGGGTAAAACTGGTAGCTTTCCGATTAAAGGGAGGYGCATATGTTTGGTGGGAACGCCTGAGAGAGGCCCGGATTAGAGAAGGAAGGGGTCATGTTCGAACCTGGAGGCGCATGAAACAACTCATAAGAGGTGGATTTTTACCCCCAGATTATGAACAATACATGTTCGAATCTTACAAACGGTGTGCGCAGGGTTCTCGTAGTGTTAATGAATATACATCTGAATTTTTGAGATTAGCTGAAAGAAATCAATTATCTGAAAGTGATAACCAGCAGACAACCCGTTATCTAAGCGGTTTGAGACCGTCCATCAGATATAAAATTGGTGTACAGATGGTTCTTAGTATGCAGGAAGCAAGGAACCTGGCTCTAAAAGCAGAATTAATGTTCCAAGACAAGGCACGCTGTGATAATTACCGCCGGTACAGCGGGAGCGACAACAGACCGGCAACTGTCGACAGGAACAAATCAGTCCCGATAGTACAACCCTCTCACCCGGCAAGCACAAGTAACGCTGGTAAGGCTACTACAGGGGGACATACTCAAGGTAATCCTTCCAACCCTCCTAAACCCAGTAACCCTTATGCAAGGCCTGCTTCTATTAAATGCTTTAAATGTAATGAGGTTGGACATAGATCCAGTGACTGTCCCAGGAGGAAGGTAGTTAATATGGTTGAAAGGGAGGAGGAAGAAGATATTGAGGAGGAGGTATACTATGGCCCTAATGGGGAGGATGAAGAGGGTCCATATGAACATGAAGAGTATACCTGTGTTGTGAGAAAATTAATGCTGTCCCAGAAAAATAAAGATAATTCTCAAAGGCACAAATTGTTCCGTACTAGATGTACTGTCAAGGGAAAATTATTTGATAGTGGCAGTCAAGAAAATATTATTTGCAGGGGTGTCATACAAATGTTATAGTTACTTCCTGGAAAACATCCAAACCCATATACAATTGGGTGGATCATGGAAGGAGGCGGCGTATGTGTGGAGGAGCGCTGCAAGGTACCTTTTTGTATTGGTAAGTACCATGATGAAGTATATTGTGATATTGTAGATATGGATGCTTGTCATATTTTGTTAGGGAGGCCTTGGCAATTTGATACAGATGCAAGGCACATGGGTACAAAGAATACCTACCAACTTGAAAAAGAGGGTATACRTTATACTTTGTTACCCATGGCTAAAAAGAACATTACAAAGGCCCCAAAAGCACATGAGAAAAATTTCCTTACCATTACCCATCATCATGTTGAATTTGTAAAAGAATGTAAGGATACTCGTGAGGTACATTTGTTAGTAGTAAAGGGAGAAAATGTTAATGATGAAAATAAAATTCCAGTGGAAGTGCAGGGACTACTTGATGAATTCCATGATGTAGTTTCAGAGGAATTACCAATGGACTCCCTCCCATGAGAGATATACAGCACCATATTGATTTTGTTCCAGGTGATAGTCTATTTAACTTCCCACATTACAGGATGAGTCCTAAAGAAAATGAAATATTTTGGGAAAAGGTAGAAGAATTATTGAAGAAGGGACACATTCAAGTCAGTATGAGTCTTTGTGCAGTACCAGCTTTGCTAACACCTAAGAAKGATGGCAGTTGGAGAATGTGTGTCGACAGCAGGGCCATTAACAAAATTACTATTGGGTACAAATTCCCCATTCCTAGGCTGGACGACATGCTGGATCAGCTTAATGGAGCTATAGTTTTCTCAAAGATTGATCTCAGGAGTGGATATCATCATATCAGGATCCGTCCCGGAGATGAATGGAAGACAACCTTCAAGACTAGAGATGGCTTGTTCGAGTGGTTAGTCATGCCCTTTGGACTAACCAATGCACCCAACACATTCATGAGGTTGATGAACCAGGTATTGCGCCCCTTCATTGGTAGATTTGTGGTAGTCTATTTTGTTGATATTTTGATATACAACAAATCTATCACTGAGCATGTGGGACATATTAGGGAGGTCTTGAAAACATTGAGGGAAAATAAATTATATGCTAATTTGAAGAAATGCATCTTTATGAGTGATAATTTATTATTCCTGGGATTTATTATAAGCAAGGATGGTGTAAAAGTAGATGAAGAAAAAGTGAAAGCCATTAGGAAGTGGCCGATCCCATCCACTGTCACAGATGTCAGGCGTTTTCATGGGTTGGCAACCTTCTATAGGCGCTTTATTAAGAATTTTAATAGTATCATGGCTCCCATTACTGAATGTTTGAAAAAAGGAAAATTTCAATGGGGAGAAGAACAAGAACAGAGTTTTGCCCTCATAAAAGAAAAAAGTTATGTACTGCTCCTGTTCTTGCTTTACCAAATTTTAATAAATTATTTGAAGTTGAATGTGATGCCAGTGGAGTTGGCATAGGGGCTGTATTGTCCCAAGAAAAGAGACCCATTGCTTTCTTCAATGAAAAATTATGTGAAGCTAGGAGAAAGTGGTCTACTTATGACAAGGAGTTTTATGCTGTAGTTAGAGCCCTGAAGACTTGGGAACGCTATTTAATTGCAAAAGAATTTGTTCTCTACACTGACCATCAGGCCCTAAAATATCTTAGTGGGCAAAAGCAATTAAGAAGTGATTTGCATGCTAGATGGGTTGCCTTCCTAGACAAGTTCCCATATAAAATTGTGTATAAGGCAGGACAGCAAAATAAAGTGGCTGATGCACTTAACAGGCGTGTAGCTCTCATCAAGACCCTCAGTGTTGACATTGTGGGTTTTGAGTGCCTAAAAGACTTATATGCGCAGGATGAAGACTTCCAATAGGTATGGGAGAAATGTGTGAATAAGCAGCCAGCAGAGGACTTCTTTATTTATGATGAGTTTCTTATGAAAGGAGAACAGCTGTGTATCCCTTGCACCTCCCTCCGCGAAAAGATCATCAGGGATTTGCATGGGGGTGGATTAGCAGGACACCTGGGAAGGGATAAAACAGTAGAAGCAGTTAAGGGGCGATATTATTGGCCGGAGTTAAGAAAGGACGTGTCTACCATTGTAAGCAGGTGTTATGTTTGACAGCTAAGGGACAAACCCAGAACACAGGTCTCTACATGCCCCTACCCGTTCCTACTGCTATATGGGAAGACCTATCCATGGATTTTGTGCTAGGTTTGCCAAAAACCCAAAGGAACATGAACTCCGTTTTCGTGGTGGTTGATAGATTCTCAAAAATGGCTCACTTCCTCCCATGCAAGAAAACAACAGATGCATCCGCTACGGCCAAATTGTTTTTCAGGGAGATTGTTCGCTTGCATGAGGTACCCAAGACCATCACATCAGATCGTGACACACGGTTCCTCAATCACTTTTGGATGACCCTGTGGAGGTTGTTTGATTCATCACTTAATTTCAGCAGTACAACCCATCCGCAGACAGATGGACAGACAGAAGTGGTAAACTGGACCTTAGGGAATTTAATTCGCAGCATATGTCGGGAGAGGCCAAAATAGTGGTACTTCGCCATAGCCCAGGCCGAGTTCGCCTATAACAATGCAGTGCACAATTCTACAGGCAGATCCCCATTCTCCATCGTATACATGAAGGTCCCTAACCATGCACTGGATTTAGTGAAGCTACCCAGAGTACCTGGCGCCAGTATCTCAGCAGAACAAATCCAGTCCGTCCAAGAGGCCGTGAAGCAGAAGATAGAGCAATCCAACGCCAAGTACAAGATGGCCGCAGACAAGCACCGCCGACCTCAAGTGTTTGATGTAGGTGATGAGGTCATGGTCTTTTTAAGGAAGGAAAGAATTCCCGTAGGTACTTACAACAAGTTGAAGCCTCAGAAGTATGGTCCATACAAGATCGTGAAGAAGATTAATGATAATGCCTATGTAGTGGACCTACCAGATCATATGGGTATCCAAGACCTTCAACGTTGCTGACCTTCACCGGTACCTGCCAGAAATAACACTTGCCTATCCTAGTCACGACTCAGGGTCGAGTTCTCTCCAAGTGGGGGAGAATGATGGAGGCCCATCACAAGGCCCATCTCACCCCTAGGGGTGGCAGCTCCTACGATAAGGTTAAGATAAGAAGACTCTTCCAAGATTATCAAGATAAAGCAAGACTCTTCCAAGATTATCCAGAAATCAAGATCAGAATTCTAACAAGACTCCAAGAAGCATCAAGATTAGCAAGATAATCCAAGATTCATACATCAAGGGAGATCAGATGGTGGAGATCAAACCAAGAAGAGTTCGATCCTATCAGATTAGATATTTGGATCTATCCTATTTGTTATTTCCTAGTTCTTTTACAATTTCTAAATGTATTATAAATACTGCTATTTTCCCAGAATTATTCATCAATTCATACTTCATATTTTCAGAATTTCTTCAAGTTCTCTTCTTTGAGTTTTCGCCACCTTTTCTCTCTCCTAGAGAAATCGGTGTTAGTCGCTAGGAATTAGCGAACGCCCGGTGCTTGCATAGCCAGCTCCGGTGTCCATTACTTCCACGCTGCGTTAGGTGGTATCAGAGCAGGGAGTTTGCCCAGTCAGATGGCCTGCCAAGACGGTAGCAGTCGCAACCCACCCCGTGACGGTGATCAGGGGTTACAAGCTGTTTGGAGAGCGATTGAAGAACARCGCACAACCACACGTAACATCGAACATCAGTTGGCAGAGGTGACTGAACAAGCCTGGTATTGTGCACCTTCTTTCATTGTGTAAGTTTTACAAGTTAATCTTGCTTTGAGCAGTTGAATGAAATTTTGCCTTTTGGCAAAAGAAAAAGTATCTTCCATTTTCTGTAAAACAACCCTGTTTCACACTTCTCACCAATTGGCCCTAGAAATAAAACGCATGCAAACTTCAATAAGTTGATTAGTTTTAATTTCTTGACTATTGGGTTTGGTTATGATAAACATGTTGAAAAAATGGGAATCCTACTAGTGCTGTCGAGTTCACATCTGCACCCTACAACATCCCACAACATATTCCTGCCGTGTATTAGAAACATTTCTCGATGATGTACTAAAATCGATGATATCATCATTGGGAGATGCTCCCAATACACAACAAGAATGTGCTGTGAGACTTTGTGGGGCACAGATGTAAACTCGATTCTCGCCCCAATGGCCCTTATAAAGATCATGGTGATAAGAAGATTCTTACATTGAAACAGGGTGAACCAACAGTCCAGTTTTCAGASGAGGTGATTCAAGAGTTTGTTTGAACCTCTTAGAATGCACTTATTGGGAAGTGCATCCATTGCATACCACCCTTATATGAGATCAAATATTTTTTGTATTAGTTTGACATTTTCATCTTCAAAACAACTTGGTACTCAACTCTTGATTCTTGTATGGTTTTGATTCGGGTTGTTGATGAGGATGAGTTCCTCAGGGTTTCGCTATGGGAATCAATCCACATTAAGGATGTTCCTTTTCATTTTTTTAAGTGGTCATTAGCATATTATCTTGGATTCTTGGTTATGAATCTTACCTAATTCCCATCAGGACTTCTTTTCCTCAACTTCATATTAATCTTAATAATGAATAATGATTCTTTCATCTGCAAATGGAGTGTAAATCCTGGTTCAGAGTAAATTTGCACTCTGGTTCACTTTTGTCTGTTTTTGGCAACATTACATTTATGCATTGACAAATGACAGACCAATGCATATTTACATTGATAATAAGATGTAAAAGTACATCAATAAAAAATAAATAAATTTGCGCTCAAGTGAGCTTTTGATAAAAAAAAGCATATGCTTTATTGGAATTCATGTTTGCATCAATTACAGCTAAAAATCTGTTTGGTAAGAAGGTAAATTTGTTAGTGCAAAAGTAACCCAATTTTGCAATTTATATGAACCGTTTTACACTCTACATATTTGCATTCACAGTTATTTGCATCATTTCCAAACACAGTCTAACTTGTTGGTAGAGTTTTGAAAATTGAAGCATTGGCCTTTATACTTACTGTATTATAGAGAGGCACACGTTTGTGTAGAAGTAGATCTTTTGAAAAAAACCCTCAAAGGTTGGGGATTGACAAAAATTTTAACGAGTTTTGGCAATTGAGATCATTTATGAGAGCTTCCCTGCTTATTACACTTTCTGTAAAAAGAAAGAGGGGAAAAGGCTGAAGAAAACCCTACGACATTGAACAAAGAGAATGCTCCCAAGGCTGCAACTAAAAACCAACAAAGGTGGTGACTATTTTCCAAATGTGCAACTAAATCAACCCGTGATGAAAGGCTAAATTTTCCTTGATCCATGGCGAATTAATGGTACTAGGAAGATTAAGAGATTGGAATTAGAGAAAATGTGCAATTTCTTTTTAATTGTTATCATTGATATGAGCCATTCTTGTGAAGAAAGATGATCACACTATTGAGAACTTGGTTAGAGATGCTTTATCCTAATAGAATAATGATTGGAATGAAGAATGGTGATGATGGGAAACAAGAGAAAGAAAAAGAACAAGTCCAACAGAGTTCACATCTCCGCCCCATAAGGGGCTGCCCCACAGTACATCCCTGCCGTATATTGAGAATATCTCCTGATGATGATACCAGAATCGATGATGTCATCATCGGGAGATGTTCCCAATATACGGCGGAGATGTGCTGTGGGGCAGAAATGTTAACCAAGTCCAACAAGGGTCGTTTAGAATAAATAAGGGTTACCGCCCTCAGTATTCTTCTTTACTTTTTCTGGTTTTATTTTTTTTCTTTTTGTTTTGAGCTCCAGTTCCTATTTTTGTTTCAAGGGTAAGGTTTCATCCCCCTCTTTTTTTATCATTAATACTTAAAAAAACTATTAATATGTTATATTTGGGTTTAAGTTAATTAACCTTCAAATATTTGTCGAATCGGTTTAATCTAATGAGGCCCTTTTCTATGAAAAAGTACTCTTTGTTGATCTGTATAGAATCTATAGAAGTATATTATAGGTCTTGGGAGGATTAAATGTAAACAAATATGGTTGGTCTTTCGATTGTACTAGTAAGTCCTGTTCGCTTTTTGGGAAGTTACTTATTCGGATAAATGTTTCCTAGGAAATACTTATTCAAGTAAATGAGTTTATCCATCTTTTTTTTTAATTTTCTAGGTAAATAAGATAATGTCCATTTTAGCCATAAAAACTATTATTAAAAGGGGTAATTTTATCCCATTCAAGTATTACCAATTTTCCTTCCAAGTGAGAAAATTACTTATTCACCTATGAGATTGGTATCACTTACTCAAGGAAAATAAATTTTCTATGGACTCCACATAAATTTAAAAAAAGAATATGGGTATCTTGGTCAAAAGGAAATAAAATCCCATTAACCAACTTCTCTCATCACAAAATCCGAAAAACAAACGGGCCCTAAATATTTTTTATGCTTGTATCTCATATGATGACGGATGAGCATGAGACAGACCAATGGAAGAATATCTTTTATGCCAACCATGGTTGATCATAAAACACAAGCCATCCACTTATGGGTGTTCCATATGTACTTTCCATTTATTAGATGTAACAAAATAGATCATGAAACCTTGGTTTTCCAAACCAGACCAGACCGGACGATTGGACCAAAAAACCGGGAACTGGTCATCTGACTGATTCCATTTTACCCCAAAACTGTCATTTTGGCCAAAAACCGTTGATTTGGCTAGCAAACCGCTGACCTAGGCATTCGAACCGTTCGAACCATCAGAACGGGCTATCTGTTTGGTTTGAACAATTAAACTATTTGACTCGAGAACTAGACCCTTAAACAGTTTATTGTTCGGTTCAATTTTAAAAACCTTACATGAAACTGTGAAAGGCCTGATCAACTATTCTCTCAATCACAATCACAATGATAGGTAGATTAAATCAATTTTACTATAAATATATTAATAGAGAAGAGGTCATTAAATATGAAGTGTCACCACACTTCGACTGGACCTCATGGTTGGACCGTTCGGACTGAAAAAAAGAATAGTTAAAATGGTTTTTGGTTGCATTTTAATCTTTTTATTTTTCTTTTCGAAGTGCAATGTAATAAATTCATTCGTCTTGGTAATTTAAGTCCTTGTGTACAATACTTAAAGAGGAAATCAGGACAAGAAGACCATGTACATGGTTTTATGGTTTTTGGTTGCTTGATTCTTGAAAACATTGACTTGATCAAATTTACCCCATATGCCTATATTAGGGGCACTAGGTTATTGACCAAGTCAATAGTTTTATGCATTCAAGAAGATTGGTGATGAAATAGACATGGAATCTTTGATGGATGATATTGATCAATTCAAGCTACTGATTCGACCACAAGTTAAAAAAAAAAAAAAGAAAAACACTAATAGAAACTAACGTCTTAAATATGATTGGACTTTGTATTCTTCTCTAGATGACGGGTTAACAGTTCAATTATTTGGTTCAAACAAGTCAACCTATAATGTCTATAATATCATATATTCATCATATTAAACAAAATATGTATAACAAATGTCAGTTGTTATTAATGGTGTTAATAGCTAAAAATACAAGTTCCTCAAAAATAAAGGCTCAAGTCTGATTGGATTGATGGTTCAACTAGTCAAGTTACTTAGTTGTTGACCAAGTCAATGGCATGTTTTGAAAGAAAAAAAGTGATTTAGTATGAATGGCTACAAATCCACTAATACACCATGCTTCAACTTAAGGGTGATCATTTTCACATGACCTGGCATAAAAGTTTCAGCCCAGGTTCTGTGTTTAGGTTCACCTGGTTTCCGTCTGCATAAGGCCCAAAAATTTTCTGGCCAGACCTGTCCCAATTGATTATCATCATCTCAAATTGCCACATACAATACACATACACATAACTGTAGAGTCAATTCAACTTCTATTGTTTTGCTAAATTTTTTTTTCTGATAATTATTGTTTGGCTAATCAGAGTTGGCTAATTTAGGGCTGAAGCCAATTTTAGAGTATACTAAGCCTGGTGATTGCGTCACCCACTCGCATAATCCCCATTAAGACAGCCTGGTATGGTTGGTACAACTGGGCTCGGTTATTACAGCAAATTCTGATTCATCTGGTGTGATCTATGAAAAAAAAAAGGTGTTCATACATCAAAAATAAAAAGCCAGAAAAAGCGCATAGTCAACAATACAAACCATCTGATTCTTAAATCAGTGAAATTGTAATTGTTAGGATATGGGTATGGCCCACTTAATAAGGTGGCCTAGTCGTTCAAATTTAAGATCACAAACCCTACTCGGCCAATCCCTTTATCTGTAGTAAGGGACAAGTTTCCTTAAAGAAGCATGATTGGAAAAACAAAGCAAATTGTTACGTATATGGTCTTGGAACAAAGAGAATTTCCTTATCCACTGGATAYGTTTGTGAAAATGCCAATGAGAGGTCGTTTTCAAGCTCGTGAGTCAGTCATCTACGTCTCAAGAGTCAAGAGCTTGTGGCAACCCTCGTGGAAATGTTGCAACCCAACCACTTCTGAGTAGTGACTTGTGAGCTGTGGATTAGTGCAACAAGATTGCGTCCGGGGATCGGAATAGACCCCCCTGGCTCTGAAAACTTCGGCTATCAATTTTGGTTCTGGCCAGATAGAACTATGATGAACACATAGCCATCCCCCCCCCCCATGAGTTTATGAATTAAAAGACAATACAATCAGTCATTCAGTTTAGGCAATTCAGCTGTTACTAAGAGGGGTGTCTGGTATCTGGTTGAATCTCCATTCTCCAGGGCTTAACTATAACACACACTTGCATCAGAACTGATCCATAGACCATCCATCAGCAGATCAACCAGGTTTAGTTCCCACTTCCCAGGTTGGCTGTATTTGGACCTGACCCAAGCAGAAGTTGTAGTCAACCCTGCCCATCTTTATTTGGACCAAGGTTTTTAAAATTAAACTGAACAGCGAACCGGCCCAGGGTTTGGTGAACAATCTGATCATTTGAACCGAACAGATGGCCCATTCTGACAAAAAAATAAAAAAATTGAAATGATAAAACCAGCCAAACCGTTGAACGGTTTGAATGGTTCGACCGCCCAGGTCAATGGTTTGTTGACCAAATCAACAGTTTTTGAGGAAATAATGGTTATAGGGTACCTGATCGGTTCCCAATTTTTCTGGTCCAACTGTCTGATCTGGTCTGGTTTTGAAAACCATGATTTGGACCTGACCCAAGTTGCTTTTCTACAATGCCATCAGAAAACCAGAACCCCCACAATTGGGTCAGAAACCAACCCAAACAGATATTGCCTATCTGCAATGACAATATGACATAAAATTGCCGAGTCAAAAGGTTGCCAGCCTAGCACAGTGGTTTTAAGTTAAAAATCTTCTCTCAAGCCACTTGAGTGGGTAGTGAATGTCGGTTTCTATTTGGCTTCTGTATGCTCTAGCTGAACTGATTGACTGACCAATAATCCTCTAAATGGAGGAAAGAAAACAACATCCACCAAAGAAAAAATGAATGAAAAAGGGGGTTCCCCTTATCACACTCACGCAACTCAATTCAATCCTTTAGTCACCCTCAATGAATGGATGAAAGAAGATTCCAAAACACGAAGAGAGATGTATAGATATAGAGATATGGAGAGAGAGAGAGAGAGAGCAGGAGCTGATCATCATCTTATAGATATAGATTTAGAAGGCCTAAAGTAGCCCACTTTTCAAGTTCTAAAATCGTCCCCATGTAAAGTAGTATGATAAACAACTTTATATTAAGCTTTTGTCACTGAGAAGCCTCCTAAGAGTGAGGGATTCGGTAAGGACAACCATAAATGCACTTATGAGACATGAGCCAGCTTTTGGCCTGTTCAAACATGTGGGGCATTGTGAGTGGGTCTCCCATCAAATCCACTTTGCTCCTCTCCTCACCCAGCTGTGTCTCACTCCTCTTCTACCAGTTAAAGGCTAAAGCCACATGCCCTTAATAATTCTATAAATTAAACCCCATTAATTATTATGAATGTTATCACACCCTTACTTCCCCCATCAAATTATCCATCCATTTTCAGTAACAGAAATCAAGGCAACAACAGGAGTGAGAGAGAAAGAGATGAGGGGGAAAAAGAGCATTAATGAGTAATGAGTTGGTTAGAACATATAGTCAAGGCTCTGAGTTATAATAGACCATCATCATCATCAGACGCCAAAAGATAAAGCAGAAATCAAGGCAACAACAGGAGTGAGAGAGAGAGAGAGATGAGGGGGAAAAAGAGCATTAATGAGTAATGAGTTGGTTAGAACATATAGTCAAGGCTCTGAGTTATAATAGACCATCATCATCATCAGAAGCCAAAAGATAATTATAGAAAGCAGAATAAAGATTAAGCCAAGGCTAAAGCCAAAGACAACCCATGTGAGGATGCAAGCAACAGAACGGCTAAAGTGAAAAGAAAAAAGAGATTGTATTTATGTGTGTGTGTGAGAGGGAGAGAGGGTGCATGGGTGTGCGTGTGCAAGAAAAGTTAGAGAGTTGTCATGGCTGAAACTTTTGCTTCTCATCTTTTACAGATGCTTCGCCACCATATCTTCTCCAACCCTTCTTTAAGTTTCCTTCAATTGTTTTACTCTCTATTTCTTTGTGAGCGTAAAAACAACGCTTCCCTTCTTTCCCACACACATTTTCTTTTATACCAAAACCCAAAAGTAAGCACTCAATACTTGTCAAAAGCCACTGCACGTAGGCCCCAGCACTCTCATCTCTCTCTCTCTCTCTCTCTCTTGTGGTCCGTCTACAATTAAAATTAATCTCGTTTTCTGTTTGAGTTCTTTTTTTTTCTCCCAATTGGACCAGACTTCACTTAGTGGAAGTTTGGCTCCACAGGACTCTTACCTGGACGATTTGAGTAGCTTCTAATTCAGGATTTTTCCCCTTTTATTCTCTTCTCTTATCTCATCCTTTTCTGTTTATCCTGTAACTTCACAAGGTCAACCTGACAACATTCACAACTCATGTCTTTTTCGAGCTTCTTTTTAATGTTCTTTGAAAAAAAATAGAAACTTGGGTCGGTTTGTTTCGTCCTTCCTGAGTCAATGCTCTTATAATTCTTACAACTACGTTTTTTATTTAAAAAATCTTTTATCTACAATTATATCATGTACTCAGGTACACGAATGTGCATGGGCAAGGAGAGAAGTTGAGACAAATCCCATGTGGAGTTGTTACTTGTTAGGACTTTTCAATATGCTTCCTCACGTTTGGAGCTACGTTTTGTGGCAGTTGTTCCTTCATAGTGATCTCTCTTTTTGTATTATTTTCTTCTTTCGGTTTTGGGATAAAAGAAGGGAAGATAACTTAGATAGTTTTTCTTCTTTCTGGTCCTCACTCCTCAGTGGTGAGTCCTGATAACAGACGGCACAGAGAATTGAGAACAATGGTGATGTTGGGACTTCTTAGGAGAGAGAGAGAGAGAGGAATGATCGATCGATGGGTCAATAGACTTATTTCTAACCATAGTCTATCACTAGGGGTGGATTCGAGCCAAGCCGAACCGAATAGTATCAGGATCGAGTTCGGTTTGAGACTATTCTATAAGGCTCGAGTTCGGTTCGAGTCAGAACCTTGAGCTTGAGCTTGGCTCGAGTCAAAAATTCATAAGCTCGAGCTTGATTTTGAGAAAAAATATTTTATAAAAATAAGAATTATATATAAAAAGTTTTATTTTATATTTAAAAATTTAAGAATTATAATAATTAATAATTATATATATATTCGAACTGGTTCACGAACCTCACAAACCAAGCTATAGTAGGCTCAAACTCGACTCGTTTAATAATCGAGCCACTAAATTGGGCTCGAGCTTGAACTTGAACTCGATTGAAACCGAGCCAAGCCGAACTTGAACAGCTCATAAAAAACTCGACTCGGTACCACCCCTATCTATCACTAATTACAAAAAATGAATGAAGGTGACTAGAGATGGTCGACAACCAATTCAAGTTAAACAAAACAATGACAACTAAATTTTGGTGTTTACGGCAATATAAAATCCGAATATTGCCTTTAGGTATGTTTGGGTTGAGGGTTAGGTCTACTGAAAGACTTTGGACCTAGCTAGATCAGGACAATTTGGACCACAATAGGGCCCTGACTTATCATCGAGTCTTAGAACTAATTGGTATGTTGTGTCTTTAAATATATAGCAAAATGGGATTGATACGGATTTCGAATTGGACAGACTCTCAATTGACTCTAAGGCTCTATTTGTTTGTAGTGCAAATCTGAATCCCATTCAATTTTATATTCTTTTGTTTGTAACCATGATTTATCGGATATAAAATTTGTATTTTTTGTCTTATTTATACTCACTGACAATATAAATTTTGCATCTCAAAAATTGATACAAAATTTATTGAATTTTCTCTAATATAAAGTGGGGTTCACAAATAAACTAAATCTCTATAACGTAAATTGACAGGACCCTAAATAGGCTTTGTCAAGGATTGGTTGATAATTGATCTTATTGGTTTACTTCAACTGGCTTATATAGGATGGAAATCAAATTTGGATGGCAATGGGATATTGAATGGAATTAATAAATTAAACAAAAAAATGCTCAAATTAATATATATATATATATTGTTATTAAAATGAACTAAAAGTGATTTTAATATTGTATACTTACACAATTGGAACTGTATGAAACTTAAACCTATGCCTTTATAATAAAAATATAAATACAAACCAATTTTAATTTAAATGTGTATGCAAATCGGGTCATGTCGGATTGGATAGGGGTGAATTTTCAATCCAATTATAGATGACAGAATTCTCTGAAGAGTCCAGATCCAGAGCCCACTGGATCTAGAAATGTGGACTACCCAAAGCCTCAACAATTCTAATAAAGATTTGTATGCATTGTTTTATTAGATTTGTACTACCCATGTCAAAATTTTCCTGGTTTCAGGGTATACAGACTGCATCTTTCATTCCATCGTATTTTCTGATATAGAGGAATCTTGGTTGCAACTTTTTCTTGCTTTAGGCTGCATTCTGTACTATGGTTTGGTTTTGCAGGTATTTGATAAGAATATGTATTTGTACTAAAAATGAAAGTAAATTTGTTTTTTTTTTTCCTGCCATTTTTATATTCAAAATGAGAGCAAAGTTTGCTTAAAAAATAGGAGGAAAGTTTGCACTTTTTTTTCTTGGGACTCAAATTTGCATTTATACCCAAGGTTTTTAAAACCAGACCGGACAGGGAACCATTTTGGGGACCGGTTCTCAGGTCGAACGATCTGACCATCCGGTCCAAATGGATGGCCTATTTTGACAAAAAAATAAAAAATTGATTGCCTGAGTCAGCAATTCGCTGACCAAATCAACGGGTTTTGGCCAAAAAATAGTTTTGAGGTGAGATGGAACCGATGACCAATTCCCGATTTTTCCAGTCTTGACAATCCCGTCTGGTCTGGTTTTTAAAACACTATTTATACTCATCACCACTAGACCTGTTCATGGGCCAGGTAGCCCGATGGCCCGGCCCGCACCCCGGGTCGAGCTTAGTCATGTAATTAGGCCCGCGGGCCTGACCTCGGGCCTAACATAGTAAGTCCGACTGTGTTTCGGGCCGGGCTCGGGATTTGTCAAAAAAGCCTGGCCCAACTCAACATTATATATTTTATAAAATACATAATATGTATTTTATATATTTTATTATATAAAATATATAAATAGTATAATATTTATTGAAATATATATATTTATAATTTAATATATACATTTTTTATTTTTTTCTTTATAATTTCTCTCTCTCTCTCTCTCTATTCAACCACTTCAGCAGTAGTAACAGCATAGACTAAATTTGGGCTCGGGCTCAGTTCCGGGCTTCGGGCTCAGGCCCAGGCTTCAGGCTTTTTATGAGGGCCGGGCTCGGGCCCAAGTTGTAGGCCCAATGGTCGGGCCAGGCTCGGGCTCGGGCCTTAGAAAAATCTATTAATATAGAGTTAAAGCCCGGCCCAGCCCATGAACAGGTTTAATCACAACTCACAATCAATCAAACACAATACAAAATTTATCAATGCAATTTTTGGCCAAATTTACATTTACATAGATGCTTTTTGCACTCTTTAACAAACCTATCCTTATGGATGGTTTCTCTAATTCATTATTGCTTCTCGAAAGGGTATTTTGTATTAATATTTTAGTGATGGCAATCGATCAAACAAGGGGCAAGAATCAAAGCATATCTCAACGTCATGTGAT
Source organism: Nelumbo nucifera (assembly GCF_000365185.1). Next base: position 4,007,921 of record NW_010729095.1, on the reverse strand, counting down.
GGATTTGCCTCTTTTAATCAAATATCACAGGCAGGTAGAATCTCTAAGATCTTTCCTTAGCCTAGAAGGTTAACGACATCTCTTACCATCACGAGTCTATCTCTCGTCGGAACATTCTCTATGAAGCTTTCGAGGGCCATTATAGGTGCTTCGTCACCTACTAGTCAATGTAAGCGAATATGTTGGAAATCTAATGTTCAGCTTATTCGAGCAATAGTGTCTTAGGGTTTCGCGATGGAATGTGTGCTTTTCTAGGGATGGTTCATGAGAATCTCAAGTCTTTGGCTAGTTTAGTTTAGAACTTGGATCACTAAAAATAATGGTAGACACATGGTTTAGGGGTCAAAATTGGCTGAAAGTCGATGGCTTCTGGATTTTTTTTTCTTTGTTTTTTTTGGGTTGAATTTCGGGTGTAGAATATATTGGACGAAAGGTGCAATAAATCTTGATCTTTGACAAATCCTTGGACATATATGATCAACTGCAGAATTCTTGAAGATTTTGTAAATAAAATGAAGAGATGATAAAAGAATAGGTCAGTGCTGGAAAACCGAAAACATGGTTCATTTCATTGAGGAACCTCCTAGGTAAGGGTGTCAATGGACCGGTTTTGGATTGAACCCCGCTTAGTCCAAAATTAATTTGGATGGACCAATAAGATATATTGGATTGAACCAATCCGGTCCAAAATATTTATTAGATTGGATTGGACTTGGTCCATCCGTAATAAATTTATATTGGATTGTATTGGATTAAGCCAACATCTGGTCCATTGATATAAGATAAGAATATAGGTATCAATATACCATATTTGGGTTGAAACCAATCTAAATTAAAACTAATTTGAACAGATTGGATGGTCCAGACATTGAATTGGACCAATCCAAAATGGTCCAAAATATTCATTGGACTGGATTGGACCTGATCCATTTATAATGGATTCACATTGGACTGAACCAGATTGAACCAAATTCAGTCCAATTGACACCCCTACTCCTAAGCCTCTCGTGATTACCATATACTGCCTAAAGTAAGGTATCTAAAGATTATAAAAGTGCTAACCAAACAATTAGAAGTCTGTTTAGGAGGGCATCTGCGGTGATTGAGCTGCATTGACACAGCCACTTCTGAATAGCTTTTCCGGAAAGTTGGTTTTTTGGCTCATGTAAGCCTACTTCTGGCTTTCTAGATTTTTAGGTTTTTTACCAACCAGGGCTTCACAACTTTCCCAATTTCTTGGCTCATAAAACAGAAGAAGCTGCTGCGTAAAAGCCCTCCCAAACGAGCATTTAATATTCATCCAAATTCACCCTGGGGGGTTAATTGACCAAAGCTCGTTCAGTGTCATATGGTGGATCTTTGAATTTTTTTTAGTGCAAATGCTAGTCTCACAGGCTTGGCTGTCATGGAGCACTTAAATAAATCACAAAGGACATGTAACAAATCAGAACCCTTGGGGGGTTAATTTTGTCCTCTTGTGATTTATGGGCTCTTAGCCTTCCTCTTGCTTTGCAAGGTGCAACCCCGACAACATTGAGGCCCATTAGCCCCATGACTCCATGATGACTTCTACCAAGCTCTAGGAGGTCAGAGACTCCAGTGGTTTGAAAGGGGTCAAGAAAGTTTTCACCTTTTTTTTTTATCCCAAATATGCCAAAAGGCAATTCTTCGTTGAAAATGTTCAGATTACATGGAATAGATACAAAGCATAAAAAACAACCCACAACTCAACACAAACACTGACTGGCCAAAACAAACCAAAACCAACTGGACACCACCACTAAAAAAGAAGCAACAAACTAGATAAACTGAGCATCAGAAGTGTCATCAAGCAAGGCCTCTGTAAATGGCATTAATGAGGTAAGGTTTGACTTTTGAGTTGTGTAGGGATTTATACTACTGCACATTATTAGTGGGATGAATCCACCAAAGTCATCCCCCACATCATTTGGTCAGCAATGAAATCGTGTTCAATAATGATTGTGAAGGGGTGTTACAACTTACAATACCTCAAAGTAACGGCCATGCTGTAGAACCTATACATTAGCCCCTCGTCCATGTCTGAAATTTATAGATTTTTATCAGAACAATTTTGTTCTTGTTACTTCTGTAATCTTAATAGTGATTTTTTGACGAGAATGCTCACATTGAATAAACCCTGAGGAAAAAAAAGAAAAAAAAAAAAAAAAACCTGTTCATCACACACCAATTGGCTCGATATTTCGGGCAACAAAAATTTTTATCCATGATTTTTTAGACAATGGATGATAAATGTGCTATGACGAGGATCTCAAATCATACAGCAAGTTGTCGGAAACTAATAAGGTGCTTGCCAACATGATTTTTTTTTCTTCTTACACCACATCAACACAAACACGGAATGCACTCACAGAATTTATTTCTTTTTCAAAACAAAGTGAAAACATCGCCATTTCGACTCCAGAAAACATCCCCTTGAAAATATGTAATACAAAATTTACAGGTGCTGCTTTAAAGCTCTTATGGATTTGGGCCCATTTTCCCACACATGGCGACCCACATTCATATGAATTTAGGTCCATAACTAAAATAAGAATAAGAAAAATGAACGTATACATTAGGTCAGAACCTTTGCAGACCGGTAAAAAAAAAGTAGAACCTTTGCCCGAGTACCATAACTAGTATGCCGGTATAACTTACAGCCAATCAATCTGTATCAAGGARGTGACTAATCAGGTGGTATTCATCAAAATTCACGGGGTGCTTTGATTGGTCAAGGCTCTTCTGGTACCATGTCTTTCCAGTATCATAGATTTTCCCTAATGAAAAACAATATCAAATCACAACCAAAAACATGTTTTCCATGTTTCACTTTTAGGAAAATTTGTTTTCTCAAACCAGCTTTAGGGCCTATCTTGCATATTGGCAGGGATCCCTAAAGTTGCATTTTTGCAAGTTAGGAATCTAAGAAATACGAGAACAGATTAAATTCGATTCACTACAATATCTGCAAATTTTAAACATAATTCAGGGCAAATTTCCAATCCTCCTTTCTTCAATTTAATTGGTAGTAAATGACTTGTATAGGTGTACTAAGAATCTAACAAGAAGCTGTTTTATTGTCTTTATTTCTGAACAAAGATCTATAATTCCTAGACCAAAATGAACTAATACTCCTAAAAAATCTTTCTTTGTCAAATCTTCTTCTCCAAAATATAAGCTGCACAAAACGAATATCTTCTGCATCCTCCAAAAAAAGGGCTACAATTCACTAGGATTTAACAACCAATTTTCATGTTCACACCAACTTTATCATAAACAGGTGCACCAATAGCCTCTGCAAGCAACCGAATGGAATTTCACGATGTGGAGGATCAATTATAGATATCCAACACAGTTGCTGTGTTCGTGCCCTTGTGCAGATTCGGAGTGAGAGGTACTTTGAATCCAAGTAAGATCGAATCATGGAAAACAATTTAACATATAAATAAAAAATATAATAAAGGTAACATATAAATCAAAGTGTTTTCTTGAACAGGGATTAGAATGAGAACTATTAAAGCTGAGGAAGATTCAACCAAGCTCCCATGTTTCTTCTCCAAGAATAAATATACCAATTAAATGGTTTTGTGTTTGCTCGCATGCTCTTCGAAACTTACTGGTAGTTGTCACATTCCCGAAATGAGTGAACCAGAAACTTCTTGTGCTTTTTATCAGCAATGTTCAGTTTTAATATTCAAACTCCATAAAGTGGTAGTAATGTTTTGACGAAGGAGTATGCAAGTGCACCAGTAAAAATGTAACTGTCCACTCTGTCAAGTATACCGCCTGCTCATTGTAAACCAAATAAGTGTTTATGATTCAGTGGATGCAGAATACAAGTGAATAACAAACTAAATTCAGATAGAACTAAACTACCAAAAAAATAATAAAATGAAAAATAAGAGATAAAAAATGAAGTAAAGAAAAAAAAAAACCCCTTGTTTATCAACACCATCATCACCTAAGGCTTGTCCCAACTGTAGAGATACTGCCATAGCCATACTGGACCAAACCAGTTTCTTTTATTCGCTCTCTTACTAGTTATTCTTTTGTTAGGACCTCATGTTCATGGGCCTGTTACTATTTTTCTTTATGCTATTGAGTCAGCAGCCGCCCTACTAAGGACATCTTTGTAATTGTTCATTTAATTGAGATTAGATCTAATAAAACAAAGTTAATCGACTGGAGAGAGGATGGTCAACTCTCTTCTCCAACACCCTCTTCCTCTCTCCACAGTTATGTATCTCTATTTCCCTTCTTCCAATCTCTCTTTTCTTATTCAAATACACTTTTATTGCCGAGTGTTATCTTCTACTCCAACTATACGGGGTTGGATACATGAATCCTACTTGTCATTTTTATTATTTGTTTTCCTCTCCCCACATTGTCCAATGCATACAGAAGCAAAATTCCAAGGTGAAATACAGTATAGTACTATTGTCATCAGGATGACATGTCATCTGATCTTCTATTTCCACCAAGACCTTCCAGTGGTACCACCTTGCTTGCCTGTTCTACTTGCTTTTCTACATCTTGAGTAATAATCTGCTCAGCAATTCCAAGGGTGCAACACAGTGCATTTTGAACCATGAGTTCAATCCCTCACATTTAGAGGATGAGCATGATTAATGCAATATTGAGACTAATTCCTCCAAAATGATATGGTCTGGTTGTATAGACAATTCTAACGTATCAACATAATTCAAAGATGCTTGTAGTCCTTGAACTTGCAAATTCTAAACAATCTAGGAGGGCAATAGAGGCCTCATAACATAGTCTATTTATGGAAGAAGAGCATAAAGGTGCAACAACCTTTCAGCTTCGCTGCACAAATTGATGGTTGTAGGCATCACAGGCTCACAGCTGCTCTCTAAAGGGAGTTTTACACAACTTTTTTTGGGTAAGGGGAGTTTTACAACATACACCATAAGCATTGCAGAACACTGTCATCACTTCTCTGTTAACTTCCCATTTATGGCTTTCTGTACTTTTACCTCCAGTTTCTTACAGTCCTATTTTTAGGTTTTTTTTTCTAATTTTTAAAAGATAAAAAGAAAAATTTTATTAAAAGGATAAAAAGAAGCTGGATACAACCACACCATAGGTGCTAAGAAAACACCTCTCGAAAGATCTAACAACAAGACTTGCAACAAAAACATACACAAAAGCACAMAAGAGAATTTGAGATCCAACCCTTCCAGCAACAGACATCAACCCCCACTATATCTTCCCATGGCCAAACTCAGTCTTCCCCATTATAAAAGTCTTCTTGTCCTCCTTGCTCATTCCAAATCTCTCTCCCTTCCCCTGTAGTTGATCTTTTAATGCTTTCTTCCCCCATCTTCTCAAATTCTTCAAAAGCTTTTCTGGCTTTGCCAATCTCCACCTCTCTATCAACAATTTTCCTTACAGTCCACCCTTCCTTATTAAACCCTCCTTACCATCTTCCCTCCCTCTTAACTTCGCTTCCGCCTTCCTTTCCTATCTTCATTAGCTTCCATCTACCCCTCAAAAATAGACTCTGAAGGGAACTCCTACCTGATCGTATCCACAGAGTCTTGAATCTCCCCATCTGAATTTTAGTTTTATCCCCTTCTTGTACAATATTTTGAATTTGCTACTGGGACCCACTCCAACAATATCCTCTTTAAGCCGCGAGAAAACCTTGGTAATGCGCACAATCTGAGGATTGCTTGAGCCTCTCACCTTTTTCGCAGCCACCAAAGTATCCAGACTTTCATTCTTATCTTGCTCCCTCCTCCAACTCAAATCGATTCCTACTTTTCTAACAATCACTTCAGTAACCAACAAGTCTTAACTGTGCCTGTTGAAACCTTCCTCTTCTATGCTTCATTGCCTCCCTCAACTTTAACTACTTTTGATCGATCAAAAATGTCATTTTCTCAATCATGAGCTCTCCCCTCGAGCCCCTCCCTCCTTCCTTCACCTTCTCCCTCAAACCACCCTCCTCTTCGACTTCACAGATAAGTTCCAACCCTGAGATCAAAACAGGGATATCACTTACCTCTTTTGAGATCTCTCCAGCTACAGTTTGACTAAAATTGTTGCTCACCACCATCTCTGTAGAGTCCGCCGCTTTGAAAACTGCATCTGTCCCTTCCTTCACTTGAACCTTACTTGATCTACCAATCACTATCGCCTCTTCTTTATCCTTTGTCAACCTCTTTTGAACTTACTCCAGCTCCAATTTGACTAAAATTGTCACTCGCTACCACCTCCGTAGAGTCCACCGCTTTGAAAATCGCTTCTATCCCTTCCTTTGCTTGAACCTTTACTTGATCTATCAATCACTATCACCTCTTCTTTATCCTTTGTCAACCTCGAGTCTTCTTCCCTGCACCATCATACTCGGATATAACCCAGATCCACTCTTCTTTCTCTTCTCTACAAGCTTGAGCCCCTCCTCTTCTCTTCTTTAGAAACCAAAATGACCTTAACGGCTCAATCAGACAAAAGATTTTCCTCCAGCTCCCTTTCTAGAAACCCTTGATCTAATTCTCTTGTCTTTTCTTTCATCTCTCTTTAACATTTTTGACATGAAGTGGTCCCCACTAAAATTAGTTTCCTCCCTAGGACCCACATACTCCTCCCGTGTGCTTCCCTACCACTGCTTCAGTTTCACCTTCCCCTCCCAAAACTACAACTTTTCTCCCGAGGACCCCAGCCTATTGTCTTCCTCCTCTGGCCATCTTTTCGTATTCTCACCACTTCCTTCCCTCTAATCCTACTCTACCACACTCCATTCCTCTTTTCTTCCCTCCATCTCTTCCTCTTTATTTTCTTTTGCCCTTGCCACATTGAAGAAAGCCTGATCCTCCCCTTCTACGAGCAACCTCTGATCATGACTCTCCCCAACAAAGTGGTGTTCCACCATGTTTGGGATCCTAGCAACGTCCTCAACCTCTGCCAAGATTCTAGCAACGTCAACTTATCCCATGTCTTATTTTTGTCATCATGTTTGAGAAATTTGCCATAGAGCCCTCCAATTTCCGAATGTGAGTAAACACTACACATGAAGAGGTGGTATACACAACACCCCAATCCACAATGCTCTTCTTCTCAAGCCGCCACCAATTGCCCCTGCTGCCGGGAACCACCTACTTAAATGTAAGTCAATCTCCTTGATCATCTCCCTTTCTAACTCCAGCACCCACTCTACTTCAGCTCTGTTACGAAACATGAAGAGAAACAGCCCCCCATTATGTTTCCTGACACCCAAAAGCCTATCCCTTCCCCATTCAAAAGACACCCATGCTTCTACCTTCTCGACTTCCAAATCAATCCCAATGAACCTCCCTGCCAAACTCGCTTCCAGGACTCAGTCTCTCTCTCACCAACATGACTTACATCCACATTAATCACTTCAACAGATTATTGGTGATAAAACAACAATGTGTTCAATCCATTTCCAAGTAGTTGATTTTCTGAAGSTCCAATTCTACCCCCTACAGGAAGATAAGTTGCATCATGCAAAAACATGAAGGGACAGAATAAGTACATAGGATATTTTGGAGAAATATCACAGGTTCCTTAACCATAGTTTACTTCCTCTTTTTTTTCAGAGAGAGAGAGAGAGAGAGTTCTGGCAACTAACATTTGGGTCTAAAAATTAATTGTATTGGTTGATTTTCCCCTTTTTGCCCAATGGGGTGTTAAATGCAGAATCTTGAACTACTTTGAATGCCTTGGATTTATGGAATTAAAAGAATTTAGAGCAAGAGGATATTTCCCAGAGAAGTAGAATAGAACCAAAGGTAGAGTTTGAGTTGCTTTGACTGTCGAGTAGATAATTCAGATGAAGAAAAAAAACGAGGTCCAGTTCCAGCATGGGCTTACAAGGAATTGAAGTCATTCAGATTCATAATCTTAAGATATCCCCAATAAAGTACTTCATTCCAATTAATGCTTTTATCTTGTGCAACAAAGTTCATTGACAGCACAAGTTGGAGTGCACTGTTGCAGTTAAAAGTCCTAAAAGAGTAATAGTCCAGGATGGACATTGGTCAAGGTTATATGAACCAACAAAAAAACTGAGTACCACCTAAAGGCAGTTGTTAAGATAACACCCTCCAGATAACACAAGTGGCTTCCAGGAACTTCGATTTGCCAGGATCAGGGTGAGAGGTAGAGGAGTTTACAAAGTGCCTCGTGTAGTTCCCATCCTCGATAGAGATGTATGGCTCTATTGCTCACTCAGGATGGATAAGACGAACGAGTCAGTACAGAGCTTAGCTGAGTTAACTCACCAGACTGGTGTCAATACATGTGGCGCAGAAAGGGAAGTTGATGCGCCATCTGCCTCTAAGGTGAGGTTGAGTGTGATTCAAGACCAACAAGATGCAAAAAAGATTTCTTCATAAGAAAAGAGCATGGAACCATAAAAGGAAATCTGGTGGGACTGGGGAGGGAGCTCGGGCAAGAAAAGGAAACTTTACTCAAATTTTAAATTTTAAGAAGAAAGAAACCCAGGGGAAGAAGGATAGTAGATGTCGGGTGGTCGGCCATTCCAAAGCCCGACCCGACCTAGAGACCCGAACCCCTTCCCTAATCCATGTCCAGCCTGAGCTAGTGGGCCAAATAAAGACAAAAGCCCAGATTGAATGTTCTCACGAGGAAAATGTTTATGACAGCCCTGTCGTTACTCCTCTGTTCTTAGGCAAAGACCTTCCAGATACCCCACTTTCAGTCGGAGGGGAAGCAAGAGATGTGAATCGCCCTCCAACGCCATTGCATACAGGGAGTTCGAGTTCAAATAGAGAAGATGTGGAAGAGGAGTCTGATTTTTTTTTTTTATCAATGAAGAGGAGTCTGATTCAGAGCTGAGTTCATATGAATCTGAGGAAGACATTGATGGCCGGGAGGTGGCTCTAAAAAGAGCACAATCATTATTTGAGAACCGGGAAAACTGGGGCAGTGTGGAAATTCTGGAGCTAATGCAGCTTGTGAACCCAGATTATGGTCGCTCTGATCCTAGACACCTTGAGAAAGGAGGAAAGACTGAATTTGCAGCAAACTCCAAACCAGGCCTTTCGTCTAACCTCTTTACTTGCTCTCCCTGTATTACTTATTCTTCCTTCTCCTCTGTACCTGAGCCTCACCGTGTTTCTTTTGTTTCTCTTGATTCAGGTGATGGTGGGCTTCTATCCCAACCCTCGGCAAGTCCCTACGAACAAGCTCTGACATTGAAGACTCGCTTGAATATTGCCGATCAAGAGAACAATGGGGAAGGCACTAAGCATCAGATAGGAACAAAAGGAAGCAGCAAAGGGAAAAAGTTGGTACTTGGGGTAAAGAAAGGGACAAATAGAGAGCTCAAGAGACTTCAATAGGGCTTTGTTGACCAAGGAACTGGGCCTGTAAGCAGCACCAATAGAAGGTTGGTTAAGGGAAAGGAAGGTGTAGGCAAATCATGAAGATTTTAAGTTGGAACGTAAGGGGGCTTGGAAGGAGTTTGAACAGAAGTTTGGTGAAAGATACTTTAAGGAGAGAAGACCCAGACATAGTGATCTTACAAGAAACAAAGAAAGAAGTAACGAACAGAAATTTGATTAAGCAATTTGGGGAATCAGAGGAAGGAAATGGGTAGATCTCCCTGCAACGGGAACAGCGGGAGGAATCCTAATTATGTGGAAAGAGGAGGTGGTTATTGGAATAGAAGTGGACAAAGGAAAGTTTATTGTCTCATTCCTTTTCACAAATACTTCTGATGGATTCAATTGGATCATGACTAGAGTGTACGGACCAAATTCTCCTTCTTAGAGAGGGAGGTTATGGGAGGAATTGGACTCCCTGCATGAGTTTGATGACTTTGCCTGGTGTGTTGGTGGTGATTTCAATGTCACAAAATTCTGCAGTGAGAGCTCAAATAGTAGGAGAGTAACAAGAAGTATGAAGGACTTCTCTGAGTTCATTGCTAGACACAACCTTAGAGATCCCCCCCGCCCCAACAATGGCTCCTTTACTTGGTCAAACACGAGGGAATGCGCGATAAGTAGCAGATTGGATAGATTCCTCATGACCAATGGCTGGGATGAACACTTAACTAATTGTTTGCAGTCAATTAAGCTTTGTTGGATCTCTGACCATTGGCCGATGGTGCTCCAGAATGCAGTCTTTAGGAAGAGAAGGGTGCCTTTTAGGTTGGAGAAGGTATGAACTGCACATAAGAACATTCAGCAAAGAGTAGCTTCCTGGTGGGAGGAGTGCAGGGTGGAGGGTTGGGCAGGGTTCCGCTTTCAGCAGAGGCTAAAACACCTGAAGGGGAAACTAAAAGCTTGGGGTAATGAGGAGTTTAAAAGTTTTGTGGAAGATAAGAATAAGCTAATTCAAGAGATTGATGATCTGGATCAGAGAGAGCAAACAAGGAATTTGGATGCAGAGGGTAGAAACCGAAGAGAAGTTATTAGAAGGGAGTGGGAGAAAATTATACTAAGGGAGGAAATCTATTGGAGACAAAGGTCTTGAATGAGATGGCTGAAGAAGGGAGATAACAACTCAAAGTTCTTATATAGTTACGCTTCAAGAAGAAGAAAGAAGAACTACATCTCAAAACTGAGGGTGGGGTAGAGAGAGGTAGATGACAAGGGAGAAATTTCAGAAGTCATCGTGCAGTTTTTCAAAGGCCTCTACTCAAAGGAGGGCACTAACAGAATTCCTCTGAACAGATGGGAGGGCCTAAGTTTGTCTGAAGACAAAAGGGTGTGGCTAGAAAGAACTTTAGAAGAGCAAGAGATTAAAGAAGCAATATTTAAGATGGACAGTGATAGAGCTCCTGGACCGGATGGGTTCCTTATTCTCTTCTACCAACTTTGCTGGGACACAATCAAGTCTGATCTAGTGGAGGTGTTTGCAGACTTCTACCTATCAGCCATTGTGAACAAAGGAAACAACTCAACATTCATCACCCTAGTGCCAAAGAAAGAGGGATCCTTAGAAGTTAAGGATTTCAGACCTATCAGTTTGGTGGGAAGCTTATACAAAATAGTAGCGAAAGTGTTGGCAACAAGGCTAAAGGAGGTGCTGAATGACCAAATTTCAAACAACCAATTCGCTTTTGTGCAAGGAAGACAGATTACTGACAGCATTATAGTGGCCAATGAATGTGTAGAAGAAAGAAGACAAAGTGGCAAGCCAGGGGTGGTAATCAAGTTGGACCTTGAAAAGGCCTATGACAAAGTGGATTGGGATTGCTTGTTAGATATTCTAAGCTTGAGAGGTTTTGGTAGAAGGTGGATGAGATGGATAAAAGGGTGCATAAGCTCTGCTTGGTTTTCAGTCTTGATTAATGGTGAACCTACTAGATACTTTAATGCAAACAGGGGCTTGAGACAAGGGTGCCCTCTCTCCCCCCTACTCTTCACTATGGTGGCGGATGTACTCAGTTACTTGATACAAGAAGCAAGGGAGTTAAATTTGCTAAAAGGTTTTGAGATAGGTAGGGAGGCAGTCCCAGTTTCTCACTTGATGTTTGCAGATGACATTATACTTTTCCTGGAGGCAGATCTGGAGAACATTTCCATCTTAAAAAGAGTGCTAAATAGTTTTGAGATGGTGACAAGACTCAGAACTAATTACTCTAAAAGCAACATTGTGGGCCTGAATGTAGATGACCCTCTCTTGGAGAGGTTTAGGGAGCTGTTGGGGTGTAAGTTGGAGAGGCTCCCCATTACCTATTTGGGAATGCCTCTTGGTGGGAACCCGAGAAGTCAAAGTTTTTGGGACCCGGTAGTGGGAAAATGTGAGAAAAGATTGGCCACGTGGAAGAAAAGCTTTCTTTCAAAAGGTAGAAGACTTATGCTAATTAAGGCTTCCCTTGCCAACCTGCCAACCTACTTTCTATCGGTTTTCCGAATCCCAAGCTAAGTAAAAAGCAAGATTGAAAAACTACAATGAGATTTCCTATGGGAAGTGGGTAGTGAAAACAAGTGTCATCTAGTAGGCTGGAATCAGGTTTGCAAGCCAAAGGAAGTTGGTGGTTTGGGACTAGGACATATCAAAGAAAGGAACTTGGCCCTTTTTGGAAAATGGCTTTGGAGATATCCCTTGGAGATAGAAGCGTTGTGGACAAAAATCATCAAGAGCAAGTACGGGAGACATGCCAATGGTTGGGATAGCAAGGTCCACTTGAACCGGGCCAAAGCCTCTTAACCCTTGGAAAGGTATTACTTCTATCTATGATCTCTTTTTGGTTCTGTTAGATATCAGGTGAGGAATGGAAATAGAATCAAATTATGGACTGATTTGTGGTGGGGAGAGGACACCCTTGCTAACTCCTATTCTAGAATCTTTAACCTGTCCCAATCCAAAGAAGCCATGGTAGCCTCTAGCCTCAACCCCTCACCCTCGGGAACAACTTGGAACCAGTGTTTTAAAAGGCATGGGAGGTGTACACTTGGAGGCGCGCGAGGCATTCCCAAAACGCCCTGAGGCGTATGCTATCTAAATCCATTGATAGAAAGAGACTCTACGGGGGATGTGCATGAGGCCTGCTAGAGGCGTACGCCTCATGTGCCTCATGCACATCCCCCGTAGAGTCTCTTTCTTTGTGTGAGAAGCTTGTTTAAAGAGAATAAACACCTGCGAGTTGCTTCAGAAAAAGTTTAAAGGCAGGTTATGCATCTCCCCTCATGTCTGGCCTCTTTGTCATGGTGACAGGGAGACAACTGATCACATCCTTCTTCATTAACTGGTCACTAGAAAGATTTGGCACTTCTTCCTAAACCTAGTTGGTTATAGCTGGGTGTTCCCAGAGAGGGTGGTGGACATCTTGTGGCAATGGCAAGATAGAGGGCTAGGAAAAAGAGGAAGATTTTACTCGAATACAGTGACCCATACAGTTTTGTGGGGCATTTGGGAAGAAAGGAGCAATAGAACCTTTGAAAATAAAGCTAGAAATGTTGAAGATCTAACTTCCTACATCACACATCTCTGCAACCTTTGGGTAATCAATGTTGAAGTGTTCAAAGGTTTCTCCCTAAATGATCTCTACAGAAACCTTCAAGAAATCCTACACTCCTCTCCAAGATCTGAGTGGACTATGAGACAGACTCTTAGAGAAGAAGGAGAAATGACTCTAAACTTTGATGGTAGCACCCAAGGATCCACAGGTCAAGCAGGAATCGGGGGTTAATCCGAGGGGAAAGGGGGAATATTTGCTGGGCTTACAGTGGTCCGATTGGGAGGGCTGATGCCACAAAGGCAGAGGTTTTGGCTGCACTACAGGAATTCGCCTTGCCAAACGGCTAGGTTTATCCTCCTTAACCATTAAAGGGGATTCTGCAAATACTATAGCTTGGTTACAGGATAAGGGAGGGCCCCGGAGACTAGCCCACTTCTTAGCTGAAGCCAGGGATATCGTAGGCTCTATGAATGTGAAGTTGGTCTGGATTCCTAGGGAGCAAAATTCTGTTGCTGATATCCTAGCAAAATCAGGGGTCTCTAGAGATTTCTTGTTTAGTGACAGTTGTTTGCCTTTGTAATCCTGCCAATCCTTTCTTGGCTTCAGTACATCCTCTCATGTACTTCTGTTTGTTTCTTCTTCAATAAAAAAGTTACCTTTGCATCAAAAAAATAAAAAATAACACCCTCCAGACCCAACAACAGCTCTTACTACCCGCCTACAACAGCAAAACGGAAGGTAAAACAGAATGAGAAGCCACATTTTCACATCAATCGCAACACCAACAAAGCAAAATTACTAGACACAGGTCAATCTTCCACCTCACCAAACGCTTCTAGGCCTCCATCCTTATCCCAAATTTCTCCCCCTAACGCTTCAGAAGCCTTTCTCAAATTTTCTTCCTTCCTCTTCCTTTCAAATGCTTCAAAGGCTCTTCTAGCAAAGTTTTCTCCTCCTAAGAAAAACAAGCCCAAAGACTTGCTAATTTCCACCTCTTTATCAACTAAAGTCTTCAAGTCAACTCTTCCTTTCTTCATATCCCTTTCCTCTGACATCACCTCGATAGAAGCCTCAGCCACAGCAGATCCAACAAAATTACAAAGAATGTGGTCTCACATGTAATGGTAGAACAAAAATTTTCCGCACCCTACCTAATGGCACAACTAACTATTGATGTTGTTTTTAATGATGATCATCTAATTTAAGATGTCTTCACACAGACAGTGGAAGTGGGATATATGTTTACCATTAACAGATACACAAGCCATTTTTTTATCAGCAACACAATGAAAATCCAGTCATTAATTAAAGAAGTACAACAAGAAGTTGTGACTTGTGAGTACATACAGCTCTAGCTTTCCGACCCACCCAAACATTTTACATCACTCACTGCCCAAAAAAGATGTTTTTTTTTTGATAATTCACTGCCCAAAAAAGATGTTGTCTATTAACTCCCTGCTCAGCCAGGCAATCAGCTAAACTATTTTCTGATCTTTGGACCCATTTGATTTCTATCTGCATATCCTTAGAGAACCATTTGAATTGCTTTAATTAATTCCTGAAGCACCAAGCAGCTTCCATCTTTAAAAGCCAGCTAATAACAACTTTGGAATCTCCTTCAACAATCAACCTTTCACCTCCCAACTCCTTAGCCTTCTGTACCTCTATGTTTGCTGCCATCACTTCAGCTCTTACTGAATCCCCTTCCCCTATGAGGCCTGAGTACAACAGATACACAAGCTTTTTAAATAAAAAGATATTGAAAGTACATACTTCTAAAAGGAGGTAGACACTAAACCAAATTAGCCCAGCCACCATTGGTTTTCACAATCCAAAATTACAAAGGTAGGCTAACACCCATATTATAACTCAGCCCGGTTTAGCACTATCCTTGCTAATCTTCTAACCTACTTGAACAAGGAATATCATATGGTCTAAACATCTTGGTCTTCACCACGATGGCATCTAAGCCAATAATCATCTGTGAATCCCCCTCCACTTCCACATTGTCATTGCTCAAGGAGAAGCAGAAACAGAGACCTTCAAGAGATCAAAGCTTTGTTCTGATAGAATCACTTCCCAACAGGACTTGAATATACCATCTATATGTCACCAGTGTGGTTTCTGAATGCCTCTCCTATTGCTCTCTCTGAAATGGGGAAACTCTGGCAAGGATATTAGTATCCTTAAGAAATGCTGATATGTCACACTTCCATGATTGACAAATTTTTCACCGTAACATTGTTTACATTAATATCATTTATTTTATTTATGCCACCAGAAATTAGAGCTTTCTGTTGGAAAGTAGATCAATCTAAAATCAACTCCTGTGAAGGTCTTGAGGAGGCCCTCTCTCTCTCTACCAAAGAAGCAAGGCAAAAATTCTTTGTAGGTGTAAATCGGTGGTGGTAAAGACAGTCATGAGAGGCTATTATCGATAATATTTTGGTGAWGATAAGCCCATTAGATAAAGTCACCAAACATGTTTTTCACTCATTTTTGTCAAATGGTATCTTCAGGAAATGGTAGTTTATGCTGGACAGCTGGAATCCTATTCTCCTAGAAAGATACCTGTCCTCAGTTCTCTGGTCCCCCCCCCCCCAACTGAACTCCAATAGGTGGTATATTGGTAATCCAGGAAAATTTCAGGTGTTGAACCAACACAAAGGTGGACCTGTTTCCTCTCCAGGTGGCAGGTCAGCAGTTCGATCATTCAGGTTGAACAGGTCAATCCATGACAACATTATGTATTCTGAGCTTTAAGGCCAAAAAAGGTGTTTTTGGCAAAATTATTAGGCCAAATCACAAAATAAAGAATTTAAACTGATCCAGAATTGTCACTGGATGACGATTCGACCACACAGGTCAACAACGGATTGAAAACACTAGAGCAAAATTGTTGTCAGTCCTACAAGGGTTGAGATTGAGGAAAGCAAAAAGAACTACAAAGCAGTGGCATGATTGTAGAATGGCACTCTAAAGTAGTTGCAGGATGGCTGAAGGGAACTAGAATTGGTTTATGCAGGTATAGAAATGTGTTAAGTGGGGTAATAACAATTGGTTGGGATGCCAAGGGCTACGTTCAGGTGGACCTAAAGGTCAAGCAATAGCACAGCTGATGCTTTGGAAAGACAATGGGTTAACGGGAATACAGGAATCTTTTTCTTTCCTTTTTTTTTGGAGGGGTGAGGAGTAGCTTCCCATGGGAGACGTGCATGACGTGTACATATCATTGTGAATAGTTGTAAATAGGGAGTGGGTAACAAGACTAGCCCATTCTCAGGGGTGCTTCACACCATTGCATGTACTTCCTCTTTATCTCTTCTTTATCTACATAATTCAATGAAGTTGCATGTTATTCATTAAAAAAATGCTACCATTGTATTCTCAAAGTCCATACAGTATTATTATGGGTATGTAACATGTTATAATATCTTCTAATAATAGATATAAATAACATCAGCATAGAGTTAATTGCCACTAATTGAAAATATCACACAAATATGTTCAAGATCTAAAAATAAACAATCACATGTTTTTACATTAAATGAACCGCCAGATACAAGCTCGACATCTTTTGACACAATTAAACTAAGAAGAGAGTATTTTACCATGACCAGGTATGAGGGATCCAGAGTCCTTGACACCAGCATCACGTTTAATCATTGACTCAATGAGGTCACCAAAAAGAGATCCCACAAAATTCAGAAATCCAAAAGCTGTAGCACTGATGGTCATCCAAGAAAGTAAGCACAAAGTTTAAAAAACTTATCATTAAGTCAATACCATTTAATCAGGAAGTTTTTAGCCATAGGGATAGGATATCTAGACCACTCAAATAATCATGTTCCTGATGTAGGCACTGCACATGTACAAAGCAGATTGAGCATGATAAACAAACCATAAACAAGTATTCAACATATGCAGGTTGAAAACTTGCAACCAAAGAAACAGAAACAAAATCATAAATGTATTGTTAAAACTATTGATTTTTCTAGGATCTATTGATCATATGGTTGTATATAAAAGATAGCTATGTTTGTCCAGGGAGGAAGTTTCTCCTGTCCAAAATCATATGTATAGAGAAAGCCCATATGCATCAAACAATAACACCCTTGGATCTATATCAGAAAGAGAAAAACTATAAGGTGTATCAAATGAAAAAAAAAACAAAAACAAAAGAAGGTTCTCTCTCCTATACCCCCTTGGAATGCAATCCACAAGAAGACTGTACTCATGACCTTCCACAGAATTGTCTTTGGGGCTAGGTTGATCTTCACAATTACATGTAACCTTCTCACCTCAACTCAACGACAAAAACTTAAAATAGAGGTGGTCCACATGGGTGCAAAAAATGATCACCCCCTAAAAATTTCAACCCAACTCAAATTGGCAGAATTTTGCCCTTCAAAATCCACCCATTTTTTTGTTTCTCCCTTCATCTAATGGTTGCAAAAGGAAATGGAAATCCATCCCAATTAAAATCCCCTCCTTTTTTCAGACTCCATCCCTGAAATCTACCAATCCTAATGCAGCCAAGGTATTTGGGTCATTGTTGAAACAACTTAGTTCTTTTTGAATTATTTATTGTAAAAGTACCACCTATTTTTTTACTCTCTTTTTATCATTAACCAGATGGAGAAGCTCTTTTAAATTGTACTAAAACTTTTAATGGAAATGAATCTAGTAATCTAGTCAATGCAAGGAAGGAAAAACCAAACCTTAAGAGTGACTTGAAAGACAAGACCAGACAAAACCAAATACAATAAATATCCTTTAAAGCATGCTCCCCTTGACAGTTTCCAAATCCATCTGAATGAGATATTCACTCTAGATGCCAGAGTTAAGCCTCTCTAACATAATGTCAGGAAATCCTTGAGCCCTTGGAGCTTCTGGAGACTGTAGAAAATACTTTTATAGATTTCGACCTGACCTGACAGATAGCAATATTTGGTACCCTAATTCTCAGGGTTTTTCTCTTATGCTTCCTTCTGTATATTACTACCTCTCCTTTGACCTTGTAGCCTTTTCAAATGAAAGAAAGAGTAAACTGGTGCCTCCAAAAATTAGGGCCTTCTATAGGGAGGTTTCTTATAATAAGATTAACGCCTGCAATGTTCTTCAAAAACAGAGACCTAGCCAGTGTTTATCCCCTTGTGTGTGCATTCTATGCCTATGCAAGTGGAGAAACAAGTTGCCACTTACTAATCTGATGCACTTTTGCTGCAAGTATTTGGGAGTGGTTTTGCTCTGTTTTTAGTTATAGATTGACTGCTCTAGATGATGTGGCAAGACTGGATAATACAACACTTTTAATCTACCAAGGAAGGGAATGATAATGTGATGATGTACAAGGGTGGTGGTTATTTAAGAAAATTTGGGAGAGAAATGCAAGATTTATTAATGGGATGGAACGTAATAAGAAAGTAATCATTGATATTATTACAGCTAGGGTGATGCATTGGATAAAGACTATAGAGTTGTTTACATCATACTCAATGGACGAAATAATTAGGGAATAACATGTAGTTGACCATTCTTCAATGGCAAGGAGAGTGGTTAAGATGCAATGGAGCCTGCCCATAAATGATAAATAAAATTGAACTTTGATAGCTGCTGCTGCAGGAACCCAGGACCATTGGGCATTGGAGGGTTGTTTTAGATGAAAACAGCAACATACTTACTCTATACTCAGGAGTTCAGTTGGGCATGGAGATTCACAGGGCTTCACTTCCTACACGGGTTGAGAATACACAGATTGATGCACCTTAAAAATTAGTGTTAGAGGGAGATCCAAAGGTGGTTATGAGCTGGATAGTTGACGACAGACAAGTAATGTGGCAACAACATAGACAAGCCATAAAAGAAATCAGGCACTTGGCAAGGGAATTGGAAGTAATGTTTTGTTGGGTGAAACGGTCAACAAACACTGCAGTAGATGGATTGGCAAGGCAAGGGATGGATAGAACATAATTTTTTTGGGGGCTCAAATGTTAATATACAATTAAAAATGGGTGAGGTGGATTGTATTGTTTCTAGCCTAAGCATAGGGATGCTTGGCATTCTGTATATACATCATTCCTTTTATAAATTAATAAAATTCCTATGGTTACCAACCAAAAAAGAAATAATGTCAGGAAACCCAATGCACCTTGCATCCATCCCAGAACCATCCAATGGATACTTGTGAGTCAACTCAATCTTTAAATACTAAAGACCTGCGGAGTTCCTCCAAAAACTTTTGTTTTCCTTCCTTTTGATAATAGAAAATGAAATTTTCATCAAGAAAATAAATGATACAAAAGGTCTTACTCAAATAACTTTCAGGTTCCTTGGATTAGAACCTTTTAGGAGGCTTTTCTTTGGTTCATCTCTAAGCAATCTAAGATTCAACAGGAAAGGAAGTACTTTTCTATCAGCTTCTAGCCACAGAAGGTTGATATTTTCTGCTGCATCACATTCACCAATAACTGAATTTGAAATCATGATCCTCATATGAAATATGGTGTTCGTAGTTGAATCCATGGAGAAAACATCCCCAGCTCTGTTTGATGACCAGTTGTAACTTTGCTCCAGTGACAGTATGGGCATTGACTTCACGAGAAAACAGAAAATTTAAAACCCTAAAAGGCAAAGGTCTCTTGATCAACCTTGAGGAAATTTCATGTTATCTGGTCATATTATCTGCTCACCACCTTTAGCCAGTTGGTTATCGGTTCAGATTGTGCTGAGCTAAGCCCACTTTTTGGGGGCTTACGCCTCACTTTTTTGGGTCATTATGCCTCAACTATGCCTTTAGCCTTTTAAAATCTTGGAAGTGCCCACTCCATTTGATATATAGGATGTTTTAAACAAAATAGTAGATGGATAATAATGCTCTTTTGCCATACACAAGATAATACACCACTACAACAGTAACATGAACAAATCCATTAGCCCTTCTAATTAGGCTAAGATTTGTTAGGAATTTTACATTTTCACCCAATTTCATAAAGTTATTTGGGATAGTTGGCAAAAGATCAAGGTCTTGGAGGCCTACGCTACACAGATACCTACACATGCCTAGCATACTGGTACAGTATCCAATACTTATTGGATATGATACTGTTTCTACTGTTGCTACAGTAGTCCGAACCAGTAAGGAGAAGAAGAAAGAGAAGGAGAAGAAGAAGAAGAAGAAGAGAAGAAGAAGATGATGAAAGAACTGTCGAACCTAATAGCTAAACCCTATCAGTCGACCTCTTAATAGTGATTAGGCTCTAATTAAATGTACAAGGACTAAACTGCCCCTACTTAAGTATGGAACAGAGAACCTCTAATAAGACTGCCACATAAGCTCATAACTTAACCAAGGTGAGTTGACTAATCTACCCTTATTCGGCTACCTCTAACAGATACATTGTACTGCATAGATACTTCTAGATATACTCTAGAGCATTCATGCTTACTAGTATCCTGCCAATTTGCAAATATATATATATATATGGTTTACTTATTTGTTTAGATGATTACAAGGACTTTTTATGGTAAAAGAATAACAGGTATAAAGTGAAGAAATATCACATTGAGAAAAGATAACAAAAAAACAACAAAAGTACATAACCAACCAAATACCTATACCTACCTATATACCATTGATAATAATTTCCAAAGTAGAACAAAAATCAGCCTCAAATGTTCCTCTATCAACATTCTTGAACTCTGGATGAACCAACAGCCATTCTAACATCATTGAGATCTTTCTAAATAGCAGTGTTTTAAAAGCGCAAGGCGCAAAAGAGGTGCAGGGGTCAATGTGTGCCCAAGGCGCGCGCCTTTTTAAAAGGCGCAAAATTTTTAAAAATGCTAACAATAAAAAAAATGTCAGAAAATCAGAAAAAGCAAAAAAAATCAAAAAATTATTGAACATGATATTAATAAAAACATAAACTTAAATTTTAAAATAAATGTTCTAAAAAACCTATTATCTAAAATTAAAATACATAAACATAACATGTAAAGCATATTCAAATGAGAATTTAAAAATAAAATAAAACATATAAAACATTTTCAAGCATGTAAAACCCACAATCTCTTTTTTTTTCTCAATTGCATTACTTCAAGTAGCTAATGTGATGTAAAACATATTACATTCCTGATTCTACGAGCCACCTTTGTGCCACGCCCCTTGAGGTGCACACCTGGGCTGAGGTGCACCAGGAGTGCGCCTTTTGAAAGGGCTGCACATAGGACCTGGGCAAGGCGCCTACCCTAAAATGTGCCTCACCTGTGCTCCTAGGCTTGCCTTTTAAATCACTACTAAATAGCTGATTTTATTTTATTTTTTATCTTCTTACAACCTCTTGCACCAATTTTCCTTTTTATAATATTATCATCCACTATTTGTCCAAAAAAATGTCCATGCACCTCAGTGTTACACTGTCACTCAAAAAAAATCCAAAAACTATAAATTATTTATGATGATGCTTATTGAACACTTAACAGTAATACCTTAATAACGATGTTGGCCAACAAAATATCTTTGATAAGACAAGCACAGTAGCAATACAGCCACTTAAGCCTGCAATAGCTCCCTCCCACGTCTTCTTTGGACTAATATGAGTAAGTGGTGTCCGGCCAAAGGTCTGCATATACAAAAACATCTCTCAAAGATCTCCTTGTGGTCTAGCACTGAAATATGTTGTCTAACTTACAACTTGAAAAAGCCCAAACCAAATATAGCATCATTTTTGCATACTCCTTTTTCAAGTGTTTGAATATATAAATATGTACAAGGAAAAACAAATTCCAATTACAGAGCTCATGAACAAGAACTCGGAATTCAAAATCATGACAAAGGCGTTATATGCTCCTCCAAGAACAGGAAATGGTGCATCTAAATCATTACCACATACATAGTTGCACTCAAAGTAACCTAATTTTATCTCATATCCAATTTTTGAATTGGTTCAATTTGAATCAATTGGCAAGTTTGTTTGTACAAGTTCGAAAAGGATGAGCTTTGTTGCAGTATAATAATTCAGTGATGGAATAACAAAAACGTGATAATGTTTAGCTGTATTGTATATCTAATGTCTATAAGGAAAAAAGAACCATAACACCGAAAAAGTAGGGAAAAGTAGAAACACTCCTGGATTTTCTCCTATTAAACAATCAAAGATTAATGCTAAGAAGAAAACATACTCCATACAAGACAACTTCTGAATTATGTATTCTCTCACACCATGGTATGTTACGAAACATTGGAAAATCACATGATAATCAAAATATAAGGCTACACCTAGAGAACCCGGTACATCTATTATATATGAATTACAAATTACAATCCGAATTTGAACAACATATGTAAGGAGTAGATATGTTGGGCCGGGCCATTTATAGAGTCTAATGTTTTTTTCTTTATTAGAGTTACTGGGTCTAAGATATTGAGCCCATTCGGGTCCTTGTTTATTAGTTGTTGTCACTTAATCAGAGGTATAATCATATATTCACTTGTAATTAGTTCTTAACATAAATACAAATGGTAAGGCTGGCTGGAGCACTCTTTTCTGCCACCCATTCTTTCATTTTCTCTCTTCTTCTCCTTCCTTTTTTTTTTGAAAGATAAAATATCATATTTCTATTAAATCAGAAATAAATTACATAATCAGACCCTTTGGAAGGCACGAGATTCYGCCTTTCCAAATATAAAACAGGTACATGATTACTCATTACTAATACAAAAATTACAGTTGAGCCCAAAAAAAGTTTTTCTCAAACTGTGCCCTGTTTTGCCAAGCTATCCGCAAAGGCATTAGCTGATCTCCTTACCCACCGTACAGTAACAGACATATTCCTTGTCAACCAATTGTAGTTCTTTATCTCTTCTCCTTCCTTTCTTTTCCATTATTGTTGCAAATTTAAGAACATGGTATCAGAACATTAAAGGCTGCAACTGTACTTGGACCGTTATACTATTCTCTTCTTTTTCAGGCCTATTCCAGTGTTTTAAAAGCACGAGGTGCATAAAAAGGCGCAAGGCGAGACGTGCGCCTTTTCAAGCAAGGTGCAAAATTAAAAAAAATAAAATAAGAAAAACAAAAAAAGAGCCAAAATTTTCAAAACAAATAAGTCAAAAAATTATAAAACATAATATTAATAAAATTATAAACTTAAATTTTAAAATAAATGTTTTAAAAAGCCTATTATCTAAAATTAAAATACATAAACATAACATGTAAAGCATATTCAAATGAGAATTTAAAAATAAAATCAAACAAATAAAACATCTTCAAGCATATAAAACCCACAATCTCTTTTTTCTCAATTACATTACTTCAAGTAGCTAATGTGGCATATTACATTCCTAATTCTACGAGCCACCTTTGTGCCATGCCCCCCGAGGCAAGCCCAAACAAGTCCATGTTAGGGTCTTAAATTCTTAGTTTTCACATAAAAAATAATGATTTTATAGTTTTAATTGCTTTTTAAAAAGATATTTTATTATGATGAATGAATGGAAAATATTACCAAATAGGGGGTGAGGCGCAGCCACTAGACTCAAAAAAAGGGAAAAAGTGTCAAATTTTCAAAAGGTGCACGCCTGTGTTGAGGTGCAAGGCACACCAGGCATGCGCCTAGGACCTGGGCGAGGCGCCTACCCTAAAATGTGCCTCGCCTGTGTGCCTAGGTGCGCCTTTGAAATCACTGGCCAATTCACACTTTCCTTTTCTGTTTTGTATTTCTAGACCCTAGATCTGACAGTAGGTTACCAAGATCTACATCTAGGGTTCTGCCTTGGGTGTAGGTACCAAGGGAGATTAGTTGATGCCCTACTAGACCTCTTTTGCAGACAGTAGCCATCCGGCTGCTAGAGAGATCTGATTTGAATCAAATCTAGATGCTGAATTTAGGAGATTAGTCCAAGGATCGACCCCTGTTTTAGGGATTAGGTGCTGCCAGTTGAGAACAGTTGAGGAGTGTTATTCCTTGAGATTAGTAGTCACTGGTTGGAGAAATCAGATTCATTTTTTGTGTTCAAACCCTCAACAGTCCAAGGTTCTCAGATGCTACAAAAATTTTCTTGTTTTGGAAGGTTAAAATGCCTTCAGTTTTAGGGGAAGTGGCCTCCAAAGACAATAGATAGGGGTGAATCTGCTAATCTTGAGAATACAAATCTACATAGACTACAGATCACACATGTGAAGCTTGATGAGTATAATTGCAGAGAGTGAATAACACCCTCCTACTCACCCTAGTCTATAATTTCAGTGCACAGTCCCAATCTACATAGCCTACAACAATTGTTCATAAATTTCCCCAATTCTACATTCTTCTTTACACCATATTTGATTGTCTTTTGCCAACAGAATACAATGATTTTAAAAATGAAGCAATGAAGCAAATTTTAAAAGCCAGAGAACATTTGGTTTAATGGTAAAATCTCAGGCTGACAAACGTGAGAATGTGGGTTCAAGACCCCAGCTGGGACCAACATTGGGTAATGGCCTTTTAGTGCAGAAACTATATCTACTATTTTTTAGAAATATTATCTCAACCACAAAATGTGGGCATGCCATGGATTTAACCGAAAGGTCAAGTCATGTTGGTCAATGCCATAAGCACAATACCTTTCCACCCAGAAAAGCAAATGTATCTGCTGCAATTATACTGCTAAAAGAAATCAAGGTTGCCACAAGACCAACTGTCCAATGAGCTTGACCACCAAGAAGAATGGACCAAGTGGCTCCTATTTCTGCCAAAAATAAACTGGTTAAAAACCAAAATTTAGTAAATGGACAAATGAAGGCCCGCTAGAATAGGGAACACATAAAGAATAGCAACATGCACACTAAAAGAAAATAATATAATACAAATAATGAAGGCATATCTATGACCACATGATAAAAATGAGAATGTTTCAGTTGTTTGGTCAGAAGACCCTGAGTTCACTTCCATTGTTTGCCCTCTGCTTCTTTGTTTTTCACAATGTCTAACATGTCATTAAAAGGGCCCACACATTGTCTTCTATTTTATGTTTTTTCTTCTTATTTTCTGCTCTGTTTCAATTGTTTGTTTTGTTTCTTCTTTGTTCCATGAGAGTGTAACCATGTCTCTGAAATCAAGAACCTGCAAGATTCAGAAATAATGGATTCTCTTCCTGGTGACTATGATAATATTGAGTTCCCACTTCCCAGTTCCAAAAACTGTGAATGAAAACAATCCGATGGTTTTGGAATATTTTGGTATCCCATGTGCCACTTTGGACCACTTTGGATTCTCAGAGATCTGAGAGCTTTTGCACCTCACACACTGAAAATCACCTCAGTTCTGATATTGGTGTTCATGTTGTGGAATGTTTCTCAGCAGATAGTCAACATTCTGTCTATGTCCAAAAGAAAGATAGTCCCCCAAGCAGTGTTTCAGCAAACAGGTCTCCTGCTTCAATTCCTCTAAGCTCTGTCTTTCTGTGATGGTCCAGGGGTGCAAAATCTCCTAAGCAGGACCCGAATTCACCTCTTAGAGAGGAGAGCAGATATTCTAGAGAAAGTTCTCTGGGTGGGGTACCAAGTAATCCAGTTTCACAATCTCTTCTGAATGTAAAAGTTGAACTAGGTCCAATAGTGGTTCAACAGAGATAGCAGACATGTACATGAAAAGCATGCAGCAATTTACTAAATCTTTGGCCAAGATGAAGCTTCCAATGGACATTGAAAATAAAAGCCCCAATTCTAGAAAAACCAATTCTAGCTCCAACTAAAAATTACATTCACCAAAGACCACTGGCTCAAGAGTGATTTACGGAAGTAGCGCTTTCTTCTAAACTTAGTTTGATCAGCTCTGAGACACAGGTGGCATTAGGTTTGAGAATCAAACACTAATATTAGTCGTGAGCTTTATAATTTAGAGGGGCTTTACCTTTGTATATTAGGGGATTCCTCTTTTTTCTTTTTTTTTTTTTTTTGATAAAATGGGAGCCTGTTACACCAAACAGGGAAAAGGACAAGTGGACAACCTAAAGCATCTAAAAAAATAATATAATCTAGGGCTTTAACTGTTCAGTCCACCCCTAGAAATCTTAGCTCCACCCTAGGGGTGAATGAATCCTGACCGTGGATTGATGCCAAATCCACAGACAGGATGCGTTTTATAGAGGAGGGGGCTACTAGTAGACTAGGAGGTGGCTGTAATTTCAGATTTCTGAGGGGGATTTACAGTCTACTTATCCCTATAATCTAAATCTCTATGACAACTTCTCTCAGCTGCTACTTCTCTTCTATGACCTTCGTTTGCTATCCAGGCCACAGCCTGGTTGTCTTTTTCGTGGATGTGGTTGTACGTGACTTCAAGATCTCCTTCTCTTGCTAGCCTCCTGCATTCCTTGAGCATGAGTTGACAATTACATGATGATGAACTCAATCCTTTTAAAAGCTTCAATTGTGGTCTTTGACTCTCCTTCTATTATCACCTTCATAGCTCCAGCAAACACAGCTAACCTATGGGCTTCAAGGCATGCTCTCATGTCAGCCACTGGTATTGAACAGATCCCAATGGGACCTGTTTTCATGTTAATTATCTTGGCGGTGGAATCTCTTGTAATACAACCAAAAGCACAGTTACCCTCCCTATCTCTAGAGGCATCAAAATTTATTTTAATCATATCTGTGTCTGGTGAGATCCATTTAGCCAAAATATTAGGGAATTCTTGGTGTTGGGAAAGCATGACTTCTATGTTTTATAAGCTTCTATCTATTACAACTGCAGTCACTATGAAATTATGAATGCAATTATTCTATTATCTTCCTCTGTTCTTTTTTATGCTATACTTGTCATCTTTCCTGTCTTTTTATCTTATTGTTGTTTCTTCTGTGTGTGTGTGTGTCTTTTGGTTTGGTGCTATCTTATGTGGCTTTAAGCTCAGGTTTTGTGTATTCTGAATTGGATAATTGTTGGATTGTATATCATTCGAACTTAACCACCAGGCTAACATGTCAACAAATACTGTTATATTTGAAGCCACATTCACTTGGATATGCAAGACATAATTCCAGATTAGGCATGGCAATGCACTGAGGTTTTTCTTATTTAACCATTTTTAATAACTCGGAGTTGTTTTCAGATCGAATCCTTTCAAGGGCTGTCCACTGGCTAAAATCTATGGAGTTGTTTTCAGATTTTCCTGTGGATGACTTGCTAAGAAACTGGAAAGAGATTGCTTCCATTGCTAGATGCAAGAGGACTCTTTGTCCGTTTTGGTCCCCTCCCCCCTCGGGCTTTATAAAGCTGAACTTTGATGGCAGCAGTGTAAGGAATCCAGGGCCCTCTGGGATTGGAGGAATCTTCAGGAATGAGGAAGGGATTGTTACTGCTTTATTCTCTGGCCCTAATGGAGAAGGTGACTCTCTTAGGGCTGAGATCCTTGCAGCGCTTGAAGGAATTCGAAGAGCAAAGGAATTAAATATCAGTCGTTTGATCYTGRAAGGTGATTYGAAGGTGRTGGTTAGTTGGTTGAAGACAGAGGACAGTGGTTTGTGGAACTTTAACAATGAAAAAAAAAACAGTTCTTATGGCTGGGTAGGAACATTGAGATTCTGTACAGCTGGGTGAAGAAGAGTGCCAACTCATTTGCGGATGGGTTGGCCAAGCAAGGAGTGAATAGAGAGTCTGTTTTTTGGGCTAGTTTTTAATCTTTCTTCTTTGCATTCCCTTTGTTTTCTGTTTTTGGGGAGCTAAGTTATTTTATCTCCCCTTTTGTATCCATATTCCCTCTTTTCTTTTAATTTAATGAAGATGGTGTTATTGATCAAAAAAAAACTCGGTATAAACCAATTCTCTGTAAGAAAATAAAAAAAAAAAAAGAGCATCTTTACATTTCAAATCTTTGAATGTGATTGATCGTTGAAAGTTGAGCTATTCTTCTTATAGGATATAGAAGTAGGATTCCATCAAGGTAAGATGCAATGATGTACCTCTTACAATTTAACCCTTATCTTAGTATTATTATCATGGGTTCTAAAGTGCATGCACACTCTCAAGTAGGTTGTCTGTTGAGCACTTCTGGTCCTTCAATAAGTTAACAAACCATTACTGGACAGCTCTCATATCTCATTAAATATAACTTGAACTCCCCCCACCCAGTGAACTAGACCTGCTTCTATTTCTAATTCCATATACTTGATTAATAGTTACAACCCCCACAGTCCATGCTGATTGAGCTCCTATATTGAGGGCAAAATCCAGTAGCCACATGCATAGGCACTTGTTCTCTTATAAAACCAAATATTGATTGTTGATATCATGTCATCTGAAATGATGGTTCGTTACAAATGCCTCTGAAAATTATGCACCCTCATCAATTATGGTGCTATCTTTGACTGAATATCCTATTAATAGAAAATACACCAAATAATGATGCCATTTCAGATATTAAAAATGTGAATATTTTTCAGCTCCTTGAGTCCCACTCCATTTGGGATTTGTAATGTGGTTGTTCACCTAGTGCTTTTCCACTAGGTTGCTGTTGTACTGTAGCCCCTTTTATCAATAAAATCTTTACTTTACCTTCTCAAAAAAAAAAAATTGATGTCATTTCAGATTTCAACAACTAATGCAGAGTCACTAAAACTAAAAATGCTTTTTTGGATAGATAACTAAAATAATATATAATTATACTACTCTTAGTGTGCTTATGTGAAAAGGATGCAATATGAAAATGGTTTATCACCCCTGTTTTTCCCTTTATCACATTTATGCTATATATTGCAGTATTAAAAATTGTTAACAGCAGAATATGGATATACTTAGAAGTGCACTGTACAAACCATTCTTAAGAATACTACATGTACACTATTTGATTATGGATAATATGACATAAGCAAGTAGAATGGAAAACAAAACTTACGGGTATTTAAGGCAGGAGCTGCCAAACCACAACGAAGCTTAACCCAGAAACAAGGAAGATAACCACAATAGAACAACCCAAACATTGCACTGCTCAACTGAGCAAAACGAGGATTTCCTCTCTGTAAAAGCAATGACATTGCAACAACAAAAGCAGCTGATGTCACAGAAATGTCTATGTGACCAAAATACCTGACAATCCATTCAAAATACTAATCAGCCAGAGGGAAAACCCCATTTGAGTTCATGTTTGTAGCATGAGAAAACTATACATGAGAACATGGAATTGTGTTTCCCTCATCAAAATTTCTTACCCAAAAAGTGCTTCCTTTACTGACTATAAGAACGTTAAGTATAATTTGATATCTTATAATAATCTGTTACAAAGATCTGAGTGCAGGTGTTGTGTCTGGGAGTCAGGCCCTTTGAATTCTGACAGCAAAATCTTTGGATATGGGAACTCGGTCACAATAGGTTCACAATTTGTAATAAATGCATGAATATGATAAATAGGACTAATAAATATATAGTTTCTAATCAAGCAAGCTATGTCTAATAATCTAGATGTATTATTATGCATATCCAAAAACAAAATATCAGCAACAAAAGGATGCAATAAATGAATTTGCAACACAAAGATACATTTAAAGAGAGGAGAGAGAGCGAACTTGCAGTAGAACACTTAAATACTCAAAATATAATAACATATTGGGAACCTATAGCAAATGAGGTTAAAGAGGCATTTCTGGCTGGAAATTGCATGCACTCAACATTTACATTCTGGTTATAGTATCTTTTAATAACATTAGGTAAAATGTGCACATGATTGGGTTAATCACTATGCTGGCTGTTACAGTGTTACTATAACAAAAATGTGGGTCAATCAGATTGGGAATTGACCCTTCTCTTTCAATTGTTATCTTCCTCCATGTCTCTCTTTTCTTCTTCCTTATTTTTCTTCATTCCTGCACTTGTTGCAGGGGTCAGAACAATGTTTAACATTTATATATACCCCAATCCCATAGCCACATCCATGTTATGTCATATTCAATATGGGTACTTCCAATGGAATGAAGGGTCTGGATGTTACAAACTTAAACAAGCAAAAAAGTATTTGAAGATAATTCCACACAAAAATATAGATAAAAGTCCTTGCATGTTGATATGAAAACAAAGAAATCCTTTTGATTCATTAAATAAACCATAATGCGAAAAATAACACAAAGTGAAACATCAGTCAGCATGGCATGAAGTAGCAAATTTTAGGATAAAAATCATGAATAAAATGGTTAAAGATTGGAAAAAAGAATATAGGGAAATAAGGGAAAAGAAGGTAAGCTTCTAGGTAGTTCTTCACAACTCAAGTACTAAACTAATGAAATAAATTTCAACCATGAAAAACATTTCCATTGAGAACATATCCAGACACAATATGTTTAAAGCCATCAATTATCTTAATGCTGGGCCCAATGGAAACAATCTTTGCTCCCTACAGATAATCTTTGTTGTGTACTTATCTATGTATTGTCCACAGGGACATTATTGTCATTTTCTTGTTTTGTTTATTAGCTGTACTGTCGCCCTAATATAATCTTATAGAGGTGCCGCCAGCACCACTTTTAGCCCTCACTCTCTTCTCTCTTCTCTCCCTCTTCTCTGCTTCTCTCTCTCTCTCTATATTTGACTTCGATAATATGGTTTCAGAGCGGGTGGGGTCCTGAAAAGCAGATCGAGATTTTATTTTTTTTCCTCCCGACTTGTTCTCTTAGATTTGAAGATATCTACAGTTTACAGATCTGATCTGAGACAACCGTAGGGCCCCCTCCCTTTCTTTTTTTTTATTTTTCTTCTTGGTTGTGTGCCAAGAAAACCCATAAATTTAAATCTGATACTGTGAAGGAGATTAGAAATCCCCTGTGGATCATATGATCTTTCTGTGACGAGGAAAGTATCCTCAGTAGGTTTTGTATGACCTTGTAGTGTGGAGAACACTGTGGACTGGTGCTGCCGCTGCAAAGCTTTTGTAGGTCTGTTTACAATACTGTGTTCGTACAGACCTGGGAGTACCCAGATCAGTGCTAGGAAGGTTAGGAAGGTACTGTTTGGCGTACAGAAATTTTTTCTAGGGATCCTGTGAGAACCAAAGCAATAGGGTGCAGTTCCAAATTGCCTCTGATGACAGTGCTACTTCTGGTGCTACATCTGGACAGGGAGGACTGAACAGCAACATTGACCATGTGAATTTTCCAATGTCCATTACCCCCCTCGATAGAAGTAATTATCTTGCATGGTCAAGAGAGATGAAAGTTATATATTACAGCTTGGGGGAAGATAGGTTACATCAGTGGAACAGTAAAAGAACCAAGGAATGGCACTGCTGAAACATGATAGGTAGAATCAGGAGAAGTGGAGAACTGCTTAATTATGTCCTGGCTTCTCTCTACCATGTCACCATCGATCAAACAGAATTTTATGTGGGCAGAGACAGCATATGAGATTTGGGACCAGGAGAAATCTATGTATTCTGAACAAAGGCATTACGCTAGAATCTATCAGTTGCAAACAGAGTCTTCTACATGCAAACGGGGGTAATGAAGTTTATCAGCCTACTGTTCTGCCCTCTCCTCCATTTGGAAGGTACTATCAAAGCATTGAATGGAAGAGTGATAAGGATGCTAAAGCCTATAAAGCCCTTGATTCTCAGCAGCATGTGCTTGCCTTTTTACTTGGGCTGAATTCAGTATATGAGCCTATTAGGGTTCAAATATTAGGTAGAAGGACCTCCCTTCCATCAATGAAGTGTATGCCTTGATACAATCTGAGGAAAGTAGAAGAAATGCAATGAATAATTCAGAGGGGGCAGATTGTTCTTGCTGCAAGGAGTGTTATGAATACAGATAAGAAGAATGATTTTCAAAAGAAAGGGGATGAGAAAGATAAATTGTAGTGCACTCACTGTCAGTGACCCAGACATACCCATGAAACTTGCTGGAACCTAGTTGGAAAACCTAAGTGGGCTCAAGAACTGAGTAAAAAATCAGCACTGGAACAGAACAAGAAACCAAATCCTCAGTATCAGGATCGTCCCTCTAGTCAGAAGAAGTCTGTCTCTGCAAATGTGGCTTCTCAGGAGCAAACAACTGGTTCTTCTATGAACACATCTCAAGAGTACTCTTCTCGTTCGGATCCCAAAGAAGACTTCATCAATGCCTTTTGTGACCATATGGAACTATATGGTAGGGCCCTTCGACAAATGGATTCTAGGCCCAACCCCTCAACTTCCTTCGCCTCTATTTCAGGTAACATTGCCTTTGCTTTCCATGTTTTCTCCCAGACTTTGGAATCACCATGGATTATCGATTTCAGAGCCTCCAACCATATGACCGGTAAGTCCTCTTTGTTTCAGTCCTATACCATTCTTTCTGGCAGAGAAAAGGTGAGACTTGCTTATGGCTCTTTCTCKTCTATATCTGGTCAAGGAACTATCTCTCTGCCATTTGACTTTGCTCTTTCGGATGTGCTCCATGTTCCTAACTTATCTATTAACTTGTTATCTATTAGTAGCA
>NW_010729095.1:3963470-3974502 GCF_000365185.1 Nelumbo nucifera | reverse complement strand
CTGGCTATAAATATTTTATCACATTTATTGATGACTATACTCGCTACACATGGGTTTATCCAATACGTTCAAGAGAAGTACCAATGATTGTGCAAGATTTTCAACGTATGATTTTCAACCAGTTTCAAATCAAAATACAATCCTTTTAGTCTAACAATGCAAAAGATTATTTTCATAGTGACTTGATAGAATTTTTTACTTCTTGTGGTACTCTTCACCGAAGTTCATGTGCTAGAACCCCCCAACAAAATGGGGTTGCAGAACGGAAGAACCAACATTTGTTGGAAGTTGCTCGGGGCATGTTGTTACACATTAATGTTCTCAAGTGTTTCTAGATGGATGTTGTTTTGTCTGCTGCTTATGGTATCAACCGTATGCCTTCTTGATTGTTAGAGTACAAGACCCCACACCAACTCCTGTTTCCCAAGGCTTTGTTATTTTCTATCCCCATGCATGTCTTTGGATGTGATGTTTTGTTCATGATTTGTCCTCCACCCGTGGTCAGCTTGATGCCAAGGTCGTTCCTTGTGTCTTTCTTGGTTATCCTTCCTCTCAAAAGGGCTTCAAATGCTTTGATCCTATTTCCCATAAGTATTATATCTCTATGGATGTATCCTTTTTTTGAATCTGAACCCTTTTTTCATGTTTCTCCTTAGGGGGAGAATAAGGTTGAGGAGAAACCGACTCAGGTTTTGCTTCCTTCTCTTCCTGATCCTCCTCCTCTCTATGTCTTCCTCCGTCGTCACAAGGATCAGAAAAGTTCAAGAGCCGTGGAACAGCCTGAAACCATGCAACCAATATCATCAGACTCTCTAGGGGTAGATTTACTATGGCCAGGTATTATTATCCCTATTGATACCCCTGATCCTATTACCGTTGACATTTCTATTGCTAGTGATGTTGACCTTCCTATTGCTAAGAGGAAGGGTGTCAGGTCATGTACCACCAATCATCCTATATCATATTACATTTCATATGAAAATATTTATCCCTAAAAGTGTCACAGAGGCTTTATCTATTCCTGAATGGATAGATGCAATGAAGGAAGAGATTGATGCATTACATAAGAATTGTATGTGGGAATTGGTGGATCTTCCAGAAAGAAAAGAACCAATAGGATGTAATGGTTGTTCACAATAAAACTGATCGATTTTACAGTGGTAATTTTTACAGAACCGATCATTTTTAGACCCACAACTGAAACGATCAGCTCTCGAGACAATTATGTCTGCCCAACGGATCCAATTATAATAAGTAAAAATATATATGCTTAATATATTAAATATTATATATAATTGATTTATATATTATACGTATATAGCTCAGGTCGGGTCTAAATTGGTTCGGAACTAGGTGGAACCGGTTCCGAACCAATAATAACCGGGACACTATATCAGGACCCGAAATCAACCCATCGGTTCCAATTTCTGGAACCAGAACCGTCCCAATCTGTTTAGGTTTATCGGGTCGTACCCGACCCATTGACAGCCCTACATGGTGTTGCAGAGATCCTGTGGATAGAGAACCTATTGAAAGAATTGGGTTTTGATGTCAATGGCCCTATGTCACTTTACTACGACAACAAAGCCACCATTAGCATTGCAGCCAATCTAGTCCTACATGATAGAACTAAGCACATTGACATAGATAAACATTTTATTAGAGAAAAGCTTGAAAGTGGGGAAGTGTGTACAGCTTATGTTAGTTCCAAAGACCAACTAGCACATGTACTTACAAAGGGTCTTCACCACTTGAGGTGTAATAAGCTTTGTGACAAGTTGGGCATGATAGATATCTACGTCCCAACTTGAAGGGGAGTGTTGCGTACTTATCTATGTATGGTCCACAGCGGCATTATTGTCTTTTTAATGTTTCGTTTATTAGCTGTACTGTCACCCTAATATATAATCYAATAGAGGTGCCGCCAACACCACTTTGGCCCTCACTCTCTTCTCTCTTCTCTCCCTCTTCTCTTTTTTATCCTTTTTTTTTTATCAATAACCAGAATTTTATTAGTTGATATATAAAAGAACATACAGCAACCAAGGGAAGGGATAAACTCTCTTAACCCTCTTCGCTTCTCTACTTCTCCCTCTCTCTCTCTCTCTTTGACTTCAATAATAATCTTGAAGCATCATTTTTTGACAAGCAACAATATATCATGCATTTATTACTTGAAGCACCAAATTATGAAGATGCTGTCAGGATCTCACAAGGATGATAGCATTGGAAGGAGAATTCAAACTTCATAATGCAAGATCAACCAAAAAGGAAAGGTTGTACTGAACCATTAGTGGTATCAAAAAAATGGAAAGAAGAAAAGTAAGGAAGAGGAAGAAAAGGAAAAAAGAGATGGATAAAGTGTAGAGTCAGTACTTAGCTCCAACCATTAGACTGTCGTCTCACTGACAAAGGAGGGTGAAGATGAAATCTCATCATCATAGAGAACAGGCACACTTCTTAAGCAAAGCAAGCAAATGCAGAATTTTTTCTTGACCTAGTGTTGTGCTTCCAGATCCTTAAACACTCAGAAGCAGACACATGGCAAGGATGGTGGTACGGAGAACAGAGGTCAAGGAAGAGGGAGATAGGTTGGGCAATGAACTGCTCAAGTTTATAATTTTAATTGGTGCAGAGTTGCTTCTGCTACTCTTTGTTTAGGCACTTATTCTCATTGTTGGTTTCAGATTGAATTATTTTCTTGGGTTTAAAGGTAGCTTTTTGGAGTGTTGTCTTTTCCAGGAGATGGTGCCTAGTTTGGGGTGACTGGGCTGTGGTTTGTCTGGGCGATTTCATTGGTGCTTTATCTTTTGAGGACTGATTTGGGAAAGTCCCGTTTTCAATACATTAAGGACATCCCTAGTGAAAAGACAAGATACCTGATGCAGTAAGGAAGAAGAAAAAGAAAGTGCTAGTTTGGGATTTGGAACCTCCTTAGAAAAACTGGGTTTCCAATGCATGGGATCCACAAGGATTCTATGAGTCCCACTGCCACTAGCCTAGACAATCTTTAGAGGGGGTCATAACCAAGAGGTTAATGGTCTTGGGGTATTGGAATGACCAATAGTTTAGAGGGTTCTTAGAATTTTGAAAAATTCAAGTTGTAATTACATTACATTTCTTTTGGCTTTTTTTCAGGGGTCAAAACTTTTCTGTTTTGCACAACTTTAGTGTCATCAGATAGGTTATTGAGTTATCCATACAATGAGACAAATATCGTTATATCTTGTAAACTTGATATTTTGTGAAAGAGTTTTAACTGTTTTATTTATAGAGTGTCTGTCTGTACTGTGATTTTAGTCTCTTTATTTTTTGGGTTTAGTTTGGTTTTACTTGGATATTTTGAGAATTGATACAATACATTACCTATTTCCAACTAAAAAAAGAGCCAACCTTGGATGAAGTTAGAGTCTTTGATGAATAAAATTTTGATTTAGTAAATCCTGGTTGTAGCCAGGTATTTCTCTTCTTCTCTCTTTTTCTCCCCTCTCCCACTTGGTTCTTCCTCTAAGCAAGCTATCTCTGCTCTCTACTCTAACAGAAAGAGTTCTTTTTCTTTCTAATGTTCTGCTTATTCTTTGGTGGACAACAAACTGTCTACCTGCTAAGAACCACAACAAATGCTAATAGTTTGATCCTACTAAGAACTCCACATGGGGATCAAATTGTTTGATGCTAGCCAAGAATATTACGAAGTGTCAATTCCTTTTAAAATCAGCTTCCATTTCTAAGGTGCTGAAATACAAAACTAACAGGAAATTCTTACTATATGTGTTCTTCACATGCTAAAATGAAGAGACCCATACTAGTTCATCATTTTTGCTGTGAGGGCCATCAATCTCTTGCATTTCTGATTCCTTGAAAGAATGACAAGTAGCATAGTAGAACTTCTAGATGACAGGAATAAGAATGTAATTTGTGATCTCCTTTTTGCTTTTTGTAGGACTGTATGGAATAATATGTAGATAAAACTTCCAATTCAAATCAGGATTGACTCTCCAAAGCATTTGAGAAGACCAGATTGACTTAGACTTTGCTGCCACTTCTTTGACTTCTTCAGATGTATTTAGTTGATTAGTCAGTGAGTTCACATCTTTTATAGGGTTGAAAGCCTCTTCAAAGAGTCTTTTGCTGATCACCCTCATTATCTAATTGACAAGAATTAGTTGGACCTCTGAAGTTTTTGAGGAGCTCAATCTTAGTGGCATTCTCAAGCAAAGGTGTAGGCAGAATGAATCTTAATTTACTCAGAAGGTTAGCTTCTCTCAATGGGTTAAAGGGTCTCTAGAGACTCATCCTCAGTTGATTGCACAATGAAAGATAGAGGCACTTTGGGTTAAGTTTGGACTCTGGACCAATGGCA
Organism: Nelumbo nucifera; assembly: GCF_000365185.1. The sequence goes on along the minus strand of NW_010729095.1, from coordinate 3,970,139 downwards.
ACATAGTTTCAAGACAAGTCAATATCATTAAAGAAATCGAAACAGTGGCCTCTCCGAAGAAAATTTGATTCTCTTGGCTACCAGAGGAGCCAAATGGTGTAGCACAATCTCTTATGAAAGTGTACCTATCAGATTGCATATATAGTAGAGGCTTAATCGTCCTTTGTAATTTTCACCTTTAGTCGCGTCCTTTCTTTCTCTCTTTCCTTTTCCTTGCCTGGACAAGCTCTTTGCATCTCTTTCTTGCTTTATTCAGTAAATTCTCTTCATCATCAATTAATTGGAAGAAGAAAAAGAAAGAAACTGAAATGGGAGTTTGGGGTAGGGGTGGGAACTCTATCGGGTTCAGTCTAGATCATGTGTCTGAATTTCTCCTATGACTTCAATGAATAAGCATTAATTCTATATTCTGTAACAGCAAATTACTTATTAGTGTACACCAGCTGTAAATCTAATATTTCAATCGGAAATTTTCTGTAGATTTCAAATGTATCATGCCCAACTAGGTATTATGGCCAAAAATAGTTGTTAAGGTTCAGAGGTTACGTACGCTATTAAAGGAAGATGTAAAGGAATAAACCTCTGAAAGAGCTTGATTGTGATCTCAATGACAACAGGAAAAAAAAAAAAGTTAAGGCACATGAAAATATCCTACTAACAGAACTTACAGTGTCAATATAGGCATGATGGCACAGAAAACAGAGCAAGCCCGCGATACATATCGAGGAGGAGGCGTCATCCCTTTTGCAATACCATTGCTCCTTACAAGTTCAAAATACTCGCGTGCACCGACGAAAACAGCAGTAGCCAGGGCCACCGTAAAAACCCATCCTCCGGCTAAAACAACACCCCCAACGGAAATTCCAATCCCAAGTCCAAAAACAACCCGTTTTTTCAACTGACTCCCTTTTTGTTGTTGTTGCTCCGGTACCAAACTTTCCATCCTCACTGGATTATGGCCTTTGTCAACTTCCTACAGCATGCCTATCTCAGTAATTCCATTCATTGTACAAGCGGCATACTAAAAGAAAGGAAAATACAAGCCAAAACTATTTGTAACTAATATTAAAAATGAGCAGACAATGGTGAGAAAAGAACAAAGACATAACCCCAGATAAAATCAACACATGTTCGAAGAGAAAAAAGTGAAAATTAGCTAAAAATTCTAAAGAACATCGTAAGGTTCAGCACTCAGAAATACACCTCTCGGACATCTCCTTCGTCGACGTGATTTGGTTCAGCTCTGGCAACGGCAGTAAGTACCCGGCCACGTGCGGTGATACCAAATCTCGGGCGAAGCCGAATGATGCTTCTCGATCCATCAGAAACCACTCCCAATTTCGATTTAGATGAAGGATGAACGAATACTAGGGTTTTCGAGGACGGGCGACATCGGCAAGCGCAAAGCATAGTGGCGGAGAGTGGAATGAAATTGCAGCGGTCGATGTCAATATATGACGCCATTAAATTCATTCTGCTCACGTCTGAAACAATCGCATATTCAATGTTCTAAAGGAGCCCGATGCCGAATTTTAGGAAGGAATGAAAAAAAAAAAAAGACTAGAGAATAGAGATTCCGTGAATTATGTTTTTGTGGAAACTGGAGACTGGAGATAGAGATGCTTGTGTGGCGATCAAAATTGAGAGGTGCCAAACTGTAGATAACCACCGAGACACAGACACAATCCCGCTCGAATCAACAACTATTACGAAGAATTATTGAAAATGAAAAGAAGGAACTACAGGGACCTCGTACTTGGGACTGGGCCACTGAGGTAGTGAGGTTAGCCCCCGGCCCGGTACCAGTTTCATGTGACTGGACCTGTTAATGGGCGGGTGGCCGAAAGGGCTGGTCCGGCCCGGCCCGTTCTAAGTTGGGCTTTAACAAAGTTTTAAGCATGCAGATTCGAGCTCTAAACATTGGGTCCGACTATTTCTGGGCTGGACTCGGGTTTTTTAAATAAGCTCAGACCGATAATATTATATATACAATAAAAATATAACATAAATAATTAATATATTATATATTATATATTAATATTAATAAAATTAATAGAAAAATAAATAATATATATTATAATATATAGAATATTATATAATATATAATATATTATTAATATAATTAATACATTTTAAATACTTATCAAAATTGGGCTTTAGGTTCGGACCCAGGATTCCTTTATACAGAGCCAATCTCAGCCTCAATATCTAAGCCCAATGGTCAAAGTAGCCTCAAGCTCAAACTTGATCATTCTTTATTTATAAATAAACAAAGCCAGCCCGAACCCAGGCTGGCCCATGAAGAGGTCTACATCTGAAACTCAACATCCTATAATCAAGAGTCTCAACACCCAGGCCGGGCTGGATTTTTATATTGGGTTATAATTTATAACAGCATTACAGCATTTTGAGCCGTACAGGCCCAATACTTGCACAGCCTGCTTCTATGGGACCGACGGGACGGCGCATTAGGCTAGAGACCGGCTTCAGTCAGGGTAAATTCATGCCCACACCATTCTAACAGCCTTTTCTAATCTAATATTGGAAACATCTTTCCATGAAATAAAGCATATCAGTATGGAGATATTCTCAATACAAGGTAGGAAAGGCTGCCCGAATAGAGTTTGCCCTGATTGAAGCCGAACTCTCCAGACTAACCCATGTAAGTCAATGAAATTAAATTTTTAAGACTAATTTGGGAGGAATACAAATGCAAATATGTAGAGTGCAAAATGTTATATTTTTGTATTATTTTACATGTATTTGTATAGTACATATTCGCATTTGAACTCTTTCCAAACTCAGCCTAACGTTTAAATCTAGATCTTTATTTAGTATTACAAATATGCATATATTATATACATTATATGTATATTATATTGGTTACATATGTTACATATATTATAATATAGAAAAAAATCTATAATACCAGAAAGGTTTTGACTTTTGACCAATCAGAAGCCTTGTGAATTTTGATGAAAACTCATATGATTGATTACCAATTTTATAATATTGGTTGATTGACGATAAGTTTTTCTGATATTATGTTTTTTATCATCATAATCGAACCCTATATCAAATCCATGTCAAATCAGACTCTATTTAAGATTTATAACATCAGGCCCAATCCAAATCATGGGCAAACTGGGCCCAATGAAAAACTTAGGCCGAAGATTGAATTTTTTTGGGCCGAGCAGGCCATAAACCATGAGAATGAGAAGATATAAATGTCCAAACATTATTTTTGTCACAATACAGTACCTCTTGCAGCTGTGTATTGGAAATATCTCTTCATGTATAAAACATATAAATATGAAAATATTCTTAATAACGGCTCCGAGAGGCTGAAGATGATGTAAGGATAATTTTGCGAGGATCAAAACAAATTCATTACTATTACCCAGTCATACATCAGGAACATTTCCCCGTGAATGACAATATACAGTATGAGAAAAATTTTCCATGTGTGGCTACAAGTCTTGTAGGTGGTTATCTTTTTTTATAATGGTAAATAAAGGAATTAGTGTTTTTTAACGCTTTTTTATTCTGAAAAACCTTACTAGCATGGTCCACGGGCTATAGTCCCATGCTGTGTCAAGCACCTGGAGCTGGGGTCCACCCATATGCTGGCACGACCTGCAGCCCATAAGGGCTTGTGTCAGTATGGCCCATATGCCTAGTATGTGGCACAACACATTGTAACCCCTTCTCTTTGCAATGGCTATTTTAGCTGAATCTAAGATTAAGTTTGTTTTTTATGTAAATGCGAATTGATGTAAAATTCTACCGTTACTTTATATTTGCATGTGTTTGTTTTCGATTTTTCGGTGTAAATATGGATCGCTGTAAAACTCCAATCCTAATCCGTATTTTTACGCAATTGTTTTCATTGTAAGGTTTCGATCAATAACCAATGCAAATGTATATTGGTAAAATCAATGTATTATTTATATCGATTATCACATAAAAAAACTCTAACCGTCTATTCAAATTTTAAACCCATTGATTGAGTTTTTCATCGATGAATTTTCCACCAAAAACAAATGCATCCCAAATGACTTAGGTGTTCCCTATAACTATAAATAGTTAGGGTCTGTTTGGTTTGCAGGAATAGGGGTCTGGAATCGGGCTATTCCGATTCCAACTGTTTGGTTGGGTGGAATTGGAATCTCATCTCATTCCTATTGGAATGGCATTCCCCCATTTGAGGGAATGGCCATTCCCGGCCCCTTCATTGGAAATGAAATCCCATTCCTATTGACTTTAATTCTCATTCCCATTCCTATCTGAATCAAACAGACTATGGAAATGGACTATTCCAACTCCGATTCCGAAAGATTTCGATTCCAATTATGAACCAAATGGACCCTTAGTTTTGRGAGCATTTTTGTATTTAGCCATTMGATGTCCTAAATCTTTTGGTCAAGTGATAGAGAAACTTTAAAAGGGAAAAACTTCATAAAAGGAGATGGAACTTAAATACTTAATAATTGTACAAAGTTTTTAATATTATTATAAATTTTGATGTTCAAATTTGTTTGTAAATTGTAATGTTGGTCATTTGTGATTTTTTTCCAATTCCATTTAAAATTTTTGTTTTTAATCTTGTTACACTCTTTCATTCCAATTCCATTGTATTTTTTTATTCTATTATTCCACATGTACATAATTGTATACATTAGCCAGTGTATACAATTGTGTACATATGAAATAATAAAATTAAAAAAATACAATGTACCAAAATAGGGCAAATTTCTTAAATTACTCCTAAGGTTTAGGAAATTGACTAACTATACCCCAAATGTTTCAGTATTATCTTAAAGTACCCATATTGTTTTTTAACAATTGATGCACATTTCCCTTCCCGTTAAGTCTCCATCTCAGACCATTTATATGTGACTTCATGTATTTGATTCAATCTTAAATTATACCCAAAATACCTTTCCAGCAAAGATCACCGTTCATCCTCATCCTCTCCAACCTCTCTCACTCTCTCTCTCTCTAAAGAGGGCAGGATGAACTTTGTTGTTGCTTCATCATTTTGATAGCACAAGACACGCAAGAGACCAATTGGACTCCATTGACTTGAAGTTGGTGGTAGTGGGAGCCTGGATTTGGCAGAAGAGACATATGTTTTCAGTGCCACACGTTTGAAGCACTCAATGAAGCTCTCTGTTTGGCATTGTTGYCGTTTCCTGGTGCCACGGCACCAATTCAATGCCACATATGAAAAACGGTGTTCTAGGAAAGGGCCATCTGTTTGGAACCATTTTTTCTATAGAAAATGGTGCTCTAAGCCACGCCTTGAAAATTAGAAATGCATGGCTTGGAGCAATGCCAAATTTGGCATTTCCTGGAACTACAACTCGTTATTGTCAATGGGGCAGTGATATAGTGATATGGCACTGGATAATGGGTAAAAGTGCAAAAAACGTTTACCGGAGCATTGGTACCAAATAGAAAAAGTTGTTGTTGCTTTAGGAAACGTTCTACCTGGCAGCAACGATTCAAAACAAAAAAAAAGGAGAAAACGGTGCTTCCAACCCACACATCAGCAGCACGGATGTCAGAAAACGATGCTGCAGTTGCAGTATCGATGCCAAACATATACCAAATTATCTGGTAACCTATCCCCCTTGGACCAAAACAAATCTCTAAGAGCTTTGAAATCATCCTCAATTATTTGGGGATCTCTCAAGGAAAATGCATGAGAAGTGCCTCCTGCAAGAAGCACCAACAAGACAAGAAACCCTCAAATGAAGCTTTCGTTATTTCAGTAATCACACGGGTGTGAACCCTGTTATGAACTCTTTTTTGCTATGATCTCTAAGTTCTGCTCAAGTTCCTGAAGTAGAGGTTCAATCCTTGAGGATGCTAGTTCCCCAACATTAAATCAGGAAGCAATGCGGGATGCATTGGTATTGGCAGCYGAAGGAATTAATGCAAATAAAGTCTCATATGTAACTCGTAGGATTTCAATGGTAGATGGAGCAAATCTCTTCTTATTTTCCCTTGGGTTCCAGACCTACAAAGATGTTTTTAGGATCCCTTTGGTTTGGGTTGGAGTGAGATTTGATGGTATTTTGATTGCAAAATAATTCACATCATCGTCATCAACAACAAATGTAGAAAGCAGTAGCATACACAACAACAATAATAGGTATGTTTCATTGAATTCCACAGATGGGTTCTGATGTAACCGTTTCTGGTCACGTATCATTTTTTTTTTGGCTAAGTACCTCATCATCCCGTCTGCTCTCAAGTGATCGATGACTCAGAGGCTGAAGCGGAGCTCCCTAGTGTAGTGCAACCCGGCTGCTCCCCGTAGGAGATGATCTGCTCATCTTTGTGGATGGCGGGAACTGAGGAACCCATCCTCCCTGCAGGAGACGATCTACTCATCTTTGTAGACGGCGGACCTAATTGATCTGCAAGAACTGAATCAGAGAACCTGGGGGTGTTTACCCGGCGAGGTCACTCCAATGGCTAAGTCAACACTTAATAGCGAGCTGAAAATGATATTTAGAGAATGGGAGAGCTGAGAGCAGAGATTACGCATCATTTTCCATCCGTTCGCCCTTGGGGGTGAGGCCTTTATATACTGGAGTCCTCGTGGGTTTGGTGGAGCAGTTCCTGGATTCCCGTTGTGATGGGACCTGTTTTCGTGTT
>NW_010729095.1:3912706-3951954 GCF_000365185.1 Nelumbo nucifera | reverse complement strand
TCCATCCTGCACTGCGCCATCTTCAGTGGGAGCAATTTTGGATCCTTCCTTGGGCGTGAACACCTCCATTGGGAGATACTGTTTCTCCGTATCAGGTATAATCCTCTCCTACTCTTTTTGGTTCAGATCTGGTTCAATTTATGGTTCAAGAATGATCCTTGAAAATATGATTTTCTAAATAGGGAATGCGATTCCCAGCTGAAGGGAGAGAAATTTTTGAAATTCGCCCCCTTATTCTGCAATCTTTGGGCGTCCATGGGATGGATCTCTCATCCCTTCAATGATTACTTCTGTGCTTCTGCCAGTTCGGGTGTCATCACCTCTGCTGGGACAGAACCGCCACTGCTCCTTGTTGGAGCCGTCTCTGTAATTGGAGATGGCAGTGGCAGATGGCCGTTGGAATGTGGCTGTCAAGCGTCAGATCCCAAGTCAGTCAGGTGCGCCGCCCCTGGATACGGACTCCTTCGGTGTCAGGTACGGTTTGTTCAGTTCGGTGTCCCGGTGGCGAAGTGCTGGAGTGGTGTGCGAGGTTAAGTCTCGAGTTCGGATAGAAGTGTGGCCCGAACTGCCGTGGGGCAGGCCAGTTCGGGTCGTTGCCCTTTGTGTTCGTAAGGCTCGGGCTCCTTATTGGGAGTTCGGGCTCCTTGCGGGGAGTTCGGACCACTGGTTCCTCCTTTCGGAGCTCGCGCCTTGGCGAGCTATTGTGCCGAACTGTTGCCTTTGCCACGTGTTGAGTGGTTACGAGGTCGGGCCAAATCTTCCTTCATCAATAAGCTATATTTGTTTCGAAGGAAAATGGAAGAAAAGGAAAAAAAAGATAGGAAAACCTTTACAATTTTCCTTGAAACAAACATAGCCTAAGAAGAGTTAATCAATTTTCTAAAACTTAGTCATATTTTAAGAAATTTGCCAAATAGAAAAATGCCCGTAGCCCCCAAAATAAAGGCAGCCTTACAATATCCGTCCCGTTGCCAACTTGCGTCGTGTCATCCGCCCATACCTACTCTGTATCCCGTATCCCGCCCATCCGATTCAATCTGAAACCCTACAGAGGTTCAATCCTAACGTATCTCAATTCTCACTTATTCCGTATTAATAATCCGTGTTCTTTACTGCGCGTGTTTGTGATGTCAACAACGGTCATTGAGGGAGTTGTCGACGAAATGGGGATAATCAGGAGCAGTTTCTCCTTCATAATGGGGACCTTGTGTGGGGTATACGTTGCTCAGAATTATAATGTTCCAAACTTAGCGAAGCTCGTCAACACGGGGCTTTTGATAGCAAAGCACATTGAAGAAACGTACAGGAAGCCGAGGAAGAGAGACGATGACAATTAGTTACAACAGAGATGCTTGAGGGAAATCAACAACCAGGTTTTCTTTCATTTTCTGTTTTCTCGACCAGTGGTCTTCAGATATCAATGGTTTTGTATCATCATCATCATCCATGCATTATCAATGGTTTTGCATAAGGAAAAAAAACAGAAATAATAATTGATTGGAGTTAATTGACGGGGCTACTCTCAGTTTCCAGTAGAAATATGGGTTAATTCCTTCTTATTGGTTATTACTTCTAATATCAAATCACACATTCGCGTTTTTTCCTGTCTGTATGAGGGAATGCTGTTGACCTCTCAATTGAATTGAAATTGAGTGGTGTTGGAGGAAAACCGCTGTGTGCAACTGCGCATTTTGTTATTATTTCTTGTTAGTAATGATACTCTTCCCGGTAATGTCGTTTAAGCATCATTGTTAACGAAAACTCTAGTTTGAGTCGTCACTCTATAATTACCTTAGAATTTTTAAAACAATATGCCTAATATGACATTCATTCATGGTGTTAAATACTAAACAAGAAGTTTCTTGGCCTCCCAACCCAGTATTTCTCTATTGGGCATCATCACTAGGAACACGGAATTCAGCCAACAAATTGTCAAAATAATAAAACTTATCTAATCTAATCTATGAACATAGGACAAATATTTAAAAGGAAAATTTGAAGGATCACCACATATTTRCACACATGGGCATACGTAGAGAAATTTAAAAACATTAATGGAAGATGTGGATCATAATTTTGCTGCTTGTCAATGTATTTATTAATATACACCCCACACTATTTGTTGTTCTTATCTATTTCTGTAGCTGAGTTAACATCTGATGTGCATTGCTTTCTCTCCGGGTAAATTTGTTTTACATTCTCTAAACAGAGGGATATCTTGACATATCTTACTCAAACTGCAATAATTATTCTTTATTTATTTTTTGATTTCTGTGCTCATTACTACAGAGATGCTTGGTTTAAATCTTGTTTTCTTTATAATGGAATTTGTGATATTAATAGGTAGATGTTTAATGCTCCATATAAGCCTTTGATATATCTGACTTTGTATATTTGCCATTTTCTTTTTAAGGGAGAAGTCATGGCGAAGGTTCAAAGTATCTTCCGGGTGTATTGTATCTTATCTTTGGGTACCCAATACACATGTTACAGGTGTTTTAGGGAACCCATTTTTTTATTAAATAATATATAAATATGTCTAAAACTGAAATTTGAAAAAAAAAACTAAAAAAAGGCATATGGTTTAAAGTACCGATACACATCTGCCGATACACAAAGGTGTATCGATACTTTTAACCAAGGTCATGGCATACAGATGAATACTGTTTTTTTTTATAGATCAGTTAATTGGGCTTCTAGTGTTGTGCAGTCTGGGCATTTATCGTGAGGTGTAAATCTTGTTATCATTTTCTATGCAAGAACTTTGACTGTATTTATCCTGTGATATAATTGCCGGATTATTACCACGGACTAGAATCTCAGTTCCATAGGGGTTTTTGCTTGATTTAATGGTAAAATTTCAGATTGACTAGCATGAGAATGCAGATTTGAGTCTGAGAGCAGTCACTTTGTGCTAAAAATGCCAGAGGGTTAGGTTCATATCCATTCCATCCCTCCCAAGACCCTGTATAGATTGGATCTGCATTGGGTAATGGCCTCTACCATAACCTTAGTTCCATATCCAAATTCAATCTGAGCTAATACTGAGATGAACCTGCTACAAAAGAGCCAAGTTATACATGATTTCAACTTTAAATAAGCTATTGTAGGACCTTAATGAATTTCCATTACAAATTATAAGCAGAAAAAGGAAAATTTCCATTTTAAAGTTGAGGAATTCCATTTCCCTGCAAATGGTAGATCTCTAATTGCTTTTATTGCAAGCAATTCTCATGCTTAGTATATTATAAACATATAAATTCCATTGTATGTTGCAAGTTTAGTTCATATTTTGGCTGGCTGAAAAAAAAACCCCATTACACACAGTTGGTCCTTTTTTTTTCTTTTTTTGCACGAAGTTGCTGCTCAAATAAACTCGCATTCTCATGCTTGCCAATGCCAGCCTGAAATTTTACCACGGCACCAAGCAATGGCCCCTTTGGGCTGGATGCAGCATGGTTATAAAGTAGTTGAATCAGGTTTATTAATTTTTAACTCTTTCTCTCTCTTTGTGCTATGTATTTTCTTTCTTGCTAAGTACTCCTCAATTGCTTTATTTCCAGATTTTTTGGTTCCTTTTTTCTTTCCTATATGTATTTAGATATATATTTTTTTGGTTTTTGATTCCTACTGATATCAAAATTTAATTGAATTATAGGATATTATTGTGTCAGGTGATGGCACCTACGACTCTTGTGGATCCTCTTATATATATGAGCCAGTTCTGTAATTTGGAAAAGAAACAACCATGATGTCAGGTCCCAAGAGATACCATTCACCTTAATAGTGTGACTCAAAACCCAATCTATTAAGCTTGGTCTAACTAACCAAATGACTAAATGAAACCGAATGGCATGAACAACATCCCCTATTACAAAGTAACTAGATTTGGAGGATATAAGTCTCTTGTTTGGCAAATGCCTTTGCGCTTTAATATGTAGTTTTTCACCTCTGGATCATTTCTGGGTGAATGCAAAGGAACATCTGATTGCATGAGTTATAGCATCTAGTTGGCTTTAAAGAACATGGTTTATTTAGTGCATCAGAAATTTGGGTAACAGGGCTCCATAAAAAATCAAGTCAATTTATATTTTTATAATATACTTATTTGTTACAGCCCCACTTCATCAAATGAATCCTTCCATCATGCCATGCTTTTGTACTCAGTTTTCTTTTTCTTTTGTTGATGATCCCTCATCACCTTTATCATTGTATCTGCCATTTAACTTTTAATGAATTTCTTTTTTATTTATCTTCAAAAAGTAAATGCTTTTGGTGGGCATAAATCAGAACTTGTAATTCTTCATGCACAGGATGTGGTTTCTTTAATTACATCCTTCAGTACATGGTATAATGTTTGGTCCTAATTCCTAAATATGGAGACTGCTTCCATATCTACTTATGCATCATAGATGTAGCAAGGACTGAAGGATCTAGAAAAGATTTCTTTCAATGTAACTTACTATCATGTTGGTGATTTTTTTCATAAAATTTACTCAGATATTTAAAAGAATTTGAGGAAATTGGGAAAATATTAGAAAGATAATGGATTTTCTTAATGAAGTTTCAGGAATGGATTTTTAGGGTGGAAAATGGAATGTGGTGGAGGCTGTTAGGTGCTAAGTTTGGTGTTTCTGGTGGCTGTTGGACTTTGGATAATCCCCTTCCCTCCTATGGCTGCTCTATTTGAAAGGGGGTGTTATAGTTTTACAGCTCCTTCTCCAAAGGATTAGGCTATAATGCGGGTGATAGAGGGAGGTTAAGGTTTTGGCCGAATAGCTGGTGCAATGAGAAGCCCTCTTGCTGAACAATCCCCAAATTAGGCTATAATGTGGGTGCTTGCAGAAAGTAGAGATGTGTCAGTAGCATCCTCTTAATAAACTCTGGGTGGGAGTGTGGTCTTGTCTCCTAGTTTTTGCACAAATTTCCCAGGCTTGGGAGATGCAGGGTATGGTTGAGCTTTTGCAGCTGCTGAGAAACCAAAATGTAAGGCCAGGTCAAGAAGACACTTGGAGATGGAAATGGAAAAACAATGGGTTGTTCTGGGTTAAATCCTTCGAGAGAAATCTTAGAAGCCCATACCATTTCTCACGTAAACTGATTTGGCTACAGATTCTTTCTAAGTGGGCTTTCTTGTGTGTTTTTTTGGTAGTAAATAAAAAAGAAAGTTTTATTAAAGAAATAAATAGAAACACAAACAAACAGGTGACAAAATATTACACGAAATATATCAAATCCCAAGATCCACCATTGAATCCCTTCAAACCCTTTTTTGAAACAAACTTTTCTTTCCCAGCCCTTACAAGCATCTAAATCAGATTCACTACCAAAACCCCATAAAATACAAAACCCAGTCATACCCTCCTGTGATTCCAAGCCAACAAATGACCCCACCATCTTTCTCCATTCAGAACTCCCCACTAAAGCTTTCTTAGTTCAACGGATCTCTCTCTTCCAATTCATGGAATATTTTTTCTTGCAAATTCTTCTCCTCCTAAAAAATGTAACCCTAAAATCTTGCTTACTTGGGACTTCAGTTTCCACTATTTTCTCCAAGTCCATAGTTCCTTCTTTCTTACCCGATCAATAATCTCTTCCTCATCATTATCTTCCCCTTCTGCATATTCTTCCTCTCTTTCCATCTTATCCTCTTGTACCTAATTTTCTACTAACAAAACATCTTCTTTTGGAGTTCCAAAAGTTAGTTCCAAATTCCCAATACCCAGTATCCACTTATTTTTCCAAAGAGTTTGAACTACTGCTATTTTTAGGCAGTTGCTGATTTCTAGCTTTGACTTTGGTTTTCACCTCCTTTCTCTTGTAGATCCTCTTGAATTTACTGCAAAAACCAACCTCTACAAGACTCTCCTTCAATTGGTGGAAGACTTTGGTAATGTGAACTAGTTGACCATTACTTGAAACTTTGGATTTTTTTCAAGTCCCCTACATTTAGATGATCTTTACTAAAAACTTGTATTCCTCTTCCTTCCTAAATCTACCCCAACTTTCCAATATACACTTGCATAACATAAGCAGAGTCTCTCATCTCTTCCTTGTTGCAAAAATTTTCATGATCCATGATTCTCGCTTTTCCCACTTTTTCCCCAACTCACTGCCATCCTTCTCAGAGGCAAAATAATCAATTTCCAAATCAGAAACACAATGATCGTTTTCTAAAATGCCCACCTTTTGTATAATTCCTAATGTCTCAACTAATTCCACTTGCCCTTCCAATTCTCAGCCTTCACATGAACAAAATTGTTGAGTGGTAGCTTCTTCTGCTATTGAAAACTGATCACTTTCTCCTAAAGACTCTAAGAGTTTGGTCAGCTTCTCTGGTCCGACCGTCCAGTCCGGTCCGATTTTGGAAGCAGTGATTCTAGGTTTAGTGGGGGCTTTAGGTGATTTTCCAAAATGTGTAGGGTCCTAATTGAAGATGTGCATGGGGGGTTTTGTAATGAAAGGGCAAGTCTAAGGGGTGAGATGTGTAGGATTCAAGGGTTGAAGTTAAAACTTAAGATGTTAGGGTTCATCTCAAACAACGAGATCGCCCGAATTGGAATCTTCGTAGGTGAAGGGGTAAAATGGGGAATTTTGTAACAAAATTTTCTAAGGGGGTTCTAAGGTGTCTAAAAAGGGGAATGATGGGGTTTGATGGCCTCGGGGAGTGTGTCAGAGTGAGAAATCATGATTTGGAGTGTGTCGAGTAGTAGGGGTTGTTGAATCGGGATTTTTCTTAATAAAAGGGTAAAAATGGTAATTTTGGGTCTAAGAATGGAGGAGGGTTTATCTGGGTGTCTAAGAAGGTGATGCCGTGATCTAGGTGTATCAAAGGGTGTACCGCAATGCAGATCTTGAAATGGGAGAGTAGCAGCCAATCAGAGCCCTCAATTTGGAATCTTTATAGAGGAGGGGTAAAATGGTAATTTTAAGGCTTGAGGTTCAATGGGTCGATGATCGAGAGGTTTTGATGGGGTTTGGAGGTGCCAGATGATGTGTGATGATGGATTTTGAATTTGGGGTGTATCGGGCGATGAGGATGATCTATTTGGAATCTTTTTAAGCCAAGGGTAAAATGGTCATTTAGGGTATGAAATGTGATGAATCATTGATCAGGAGGTTTTGATGGGGTTTACAGGTGTTAGATGATGTGTGATGATGGATCTTGAATTTGGGGTGTATCGGGCGATGATGATGGTTCATTTGGAATCTTTTTAAACCAAGGGTAAAATGGTCATTTTAGGGTTTGAAATGTGATGGATCATCGATTGGGAGGTTTTGATGGGGTTTGGAGGTGTTAGATGATGTGTGATGAATCTTGAATTTGGGGTGTATCGGTTGATGAGGATGGTTCATTTGGAATCTTTTTAAGCCAAGAGTAAAATGGTAATTTTTGTTTTAAAATGTGATGGATCGTCGATCGGGAGTTTTCATGGGATTTGGAGATGTTAGATAATGTGTAATGATTGATATCTTTGATTTGGAGAGTAACGACCAATGAGGATCGTCGATTTGGAATCTTTTTTTGGATAAAGGGAAAAATGGGTGAGGTCTGAAGTTGGGTGTTTGGTTGATCAGGAAGTGGATGGAGGTTTCAGGGTCTTGGATGGAGTATCTCGATGAAGATCTCGGATTAGGAGAGTGGCGGCTAATGAGGATTATCGGTTTGGGATCTTTTCGGATGAAGGGCAAAGTAGTTATTTTTGGGTATGAAATCTGGTGGTTAGTCGATCAGGGGTCTAATGGATGTTTTAGGAAGATTTGAGTGTCTTAGGGGAGTTGTCGCGATGGAGATCTAGGATTTTGAGAGTAGCAACCAATAAGAACAGTCGATTTGGAATCTTTTTATATTGGTGGTAAAATGGGTATTCCTGGGTCTAAAATTTGGTGGGTGGTTAATCGGGAAGTCGATGGAGGTTTTGGTAATTTTTGAAGGTTCTAAATGATGTGTCTCGATGAAAATCTTTGATTTTGGGGAGTGGTAACTGATAAAGATTGTCGTTTTGGAATCTCTTTTGATGAAGGGTAAAACGGTCATTTTTGGATATGAAATCTAGTTGATGGTCGACCAGGGGTCTGATGGAGGTTTGAAGAAGAATTGAGTGTCTTGGGTGAGTTGTCGTGATGGAGATCTAAGATTTTGACAATAGCGACCGATAAGAACAGTCGGTTTGGAATCTTTTTGGATGAGGGGTAAAATGGTAATTTTTGGGTCTGAAATTTGGGCTGTGGGTATCTTGGGGTATGTGGGRTCTAATGAAAGTGTGCGATGGATTTAGAGGTGTGGGAATCATGAGGATCAGAGTTATGAGTATTTTGGCTAATGAGGGGGCTTGAAATGGAATCTTAGGTTGATGGATGGGTAAATAAAGGAATTTTAAGTTTGAATTTGGTGGAGTGGCATGGAATTGGATTATGAGGCTGTTGTGAGGGTTTGGTCATATTGGGGACTTGTGGATCCTAGGTTTTCATTTGAGAAGTGTCGTAGTGTAAGATGTGTCAAAATGGAATCTCTAATGGATAAACGACGAGATCAAAGAATTTATGGCTGAAATTTGGTGTGATTGGTTGTTTAAAGGTTTGGTTTCATGTGATGGTGTCTGATTGAGTAACGGGTATGGTGATGTGGTGTAATCGGGACCATTGAAAGGGAATCTTATGGATTGAATGATGGATTTGAGGGTATTTCAGTTAAAATTTGGTTTCCTAGGGTTTTGGCATATTCCAAGGATGTTGGTAAGGTCTGATTGTGCATTTGGAATGTGAAAAGTGGATTAGAGAGGGGACCGGGCAAAAATTAGGTGTTGACACTCGGTGAGGTGCTGCTTGCCTGGCCTTTTCAAGGTGAGTGGGAATTGATTGTAGCTGTTGTTGAGTGGACTTTGTGGTCAAAAAGGAATGGGAAGGTTTTTTGTAATCTTAGTAGGGCTGAAGATGGTCTGGTTTCTTTGTAATTGTGGGCTTCATTGTAATTTTATTGTTTCCTTAGGGGAGAGTTAAGAGAGTTTACTTTTCCCTGCTTTTGTACTTATTTCTTCTTTCTTTTTCTTAGGGCAGTATGTGCTTGATGTAAATCTGTGGATTGATTGATATTTGTAGTCCTACTGGGGTATCCTGCTTATGCCCCTACAAGCTTTATTTTACTTTTATCTCTGGTTAATAAAACTGCTTATTTTTTCTTAAAACAAACAGGAAATGTAAATTGTAAAAAGAGACATGGTTATACACTCAATGCCTAAAAAATAACAATCCATTATATACAACAAGCAATGGAAGATAAAAAATCTTATAGGGATTTTTAGTGTTCAGTCTACCTCAGACTTGGGATATTATTTTCCCAAATGTATTTATGCCTAGCTCCCCCCTATAAACACAATTCCTCCCCCCCATTGAGTTTGGCATCTTTCCCCCTCGATATTGACCCAAACTGTAGGATTGAATTATGAATTATGAGATGGATTGAATGATAAAAACCCTAATCTTGTATAGGTGTTGACTGGAAGGTCTAATTTTTTTTTTTTTGATGAATGGACTAGAAGGTCTAATTATTATGTTACAAAATGAGTATCCTACCAAATATAACTCTCATATCCTAAGTTCCCAACTTCTTCACTTTGAAGTTATTTATAATATCTATCTTGAATTGTGAGGCCATATTAATTATTACTATGATTTTTATAGTAAAAATAACTATATTATTAATAGTTAAAAGACTAAATTGGTGTTTATCCCCTTACTGGTGTTGTATTTGCAAAGCCATAGGTTCAGATGTTAGAGGAAGGGGAGTTAATCCGTTGCGGGGGNTTAGTAGTGGTAACGAACATCTCAAAATCATAAGCTGGAACGTGAGAGGATTGGGGAGTGCCATGAAAAGAAGGGTAATAAAGGACTTGCTTCGCAAGGAAAAGACAAATATAGTGATGTTGTAGGAAACAAAAGTAGTAGAAACATATAGGAGATGGGTGAGAAGCGCGTGGAGTTCTAGAGGAATAAGTTGGGTGGTGGTGTTGTCATGGGGAGGTTTTGGTGGACTAATTATAATGTGGAGGAACAAAGGTTTGGAATCTTTAGAAGAGTTAATTGCCAATTTTCAGTGTTTATTAAGTTCAAGAATGTGGGGGATGGATTCACTTGGGTGCTATCGAATATCTATGGGTCGGTTAGGTATAGAGAAAGTGGCCAATTGTAAGAGGAGCTTTATGATATTAGAGGTCTATGGGATGGGCCTTAGTGTCTAGGAGGGGACTTTAATGTGATAAGATTTACAAATGAGACAATCAATCCCAATCAGGTGTTTTCCACTGCATGGGAAGGTTTAATGAGTTTATCAAGGATTAACCCAAAAGAAATTCCGACTCAATAGACCCTTTTCATTTGGTCCAACTTACAAGCCTCCCCTATTTGTTCAAAGCTAGATAAGTTTGTATTTAATGTAGCTTGGGAGGGTTGATGGTGAGGCCTTGCTTAGAGTTACCTACTCCTTATAAATTTGAAATCATGTGGCTTACCCATCTGGATTTTACTAGTAGAGTGGAAGAATGGTGGAATGAGGTGTGGGATATTGAATGAAAATGAGTGAGGTTTCACAAGAAGATACAACATTTAAAAGACAAACTAAAGGAGTGCAATAGAGAACATTTTGTAAGAGATGAGGAAAGAAAGTTTAGAGTGACCTCTAGAGTTGAGTAGTTGGACCTTAAAAAAGGAATTAAAGGAGATTTTGCTCATGGAGGTAGAAGTTGAGACATAAGTTGATTAAGGAGGGTGACAATAATACTAAATTTTTTCATGCAATAGCCAATTGTAGAAGAAGAAAAAAAATTTGTGGATAAATTGGAAATAAATGATGAAATCTTGAGGATCGAAGAGGAAATTGCATAATGTTTTGTGGATCACTTTAAGAATGTTTATAAGAAGGTGGTTGATGTAGGAGTAATGGTGGAGGGGTTAGATTGGCCAAGGTTGGATTCAGGAGTGGCAAGGGTTTTGGAAAGGGATTTTGAGATGGAAGAAATTACGAAGGTAGTGTTCTCAATGGATAGATGAAAAGCTCTAGAACCAGATGACTTGACAATAGCTTTTTACCAAGATTGTTGGGAGATGATTAAGGCCAAGTTTAAGAGTGCTTATTTTTAAAAATAATGCTTAAAACAAGTGCTTATTCGAATAAGTACTTATTTGTGTTCAGCACCCAACTTTTTTAAGTGCTTATTTTAAAAAATAAGCCCTAATATCATAATAGGCATTTGGTGGTCTATTTCTCCAATAAACACTTATTCATTTAAAAACACAACTTTAACCCTCGTTTTAAGAGTGTCACATGTATAATGATTTAATAGATTTTTAAACAGTAAAGCAAACATATGTGAAGTTGATCATAAGGAACTATATATGAAGTGGCCATCCTATTATCCATCTTAGGAAACACTTTACATTAGACAATAACATCAGACATATCCATGGTTCAAGTCAACAATTTACATTAGGCATTCACAACACAAGGGGCAAACCCACAGAGATTGAGTTGACATTCATAACCAAATCCGACTTCAAGCTTTGAAAACCCCAACCTGGAATAGAGGAAAAACATCTTATTAGGTTTGGTTCGAAGAATAAAACAAAACATAAAAGAATGAAAAAAAAACTTTACCTGGTTGACCATTTGAGGATGGGAAAACTAAAAAACAAAATGAAAAGAGAGGATACCTTACCTGGTTGATTGGTCAAGTTGTAGTTTTGTGTTGGTTGGAGAAGACTATGGAGAAGAAACTAAGGAAATTAGGGCTGGTTCGAAGAATAAAATGAAAAATAAAAAAAAACCAAAAAATAAACATTTTACTTGGTTGATCGTTTGAGGGTGAGAAAAAAACTAGAAAAGAGAGGATACTTACCTGGTTGATCGGTCGAGTTATAGTTCCTCGCTGGTTGGAGAAGATGATGGAGAAGAAACTATTGAAGAGCCAAACCCTATGTTTTCGGCTAATGAAGGCCATAAGTGGCATTTTGAAATCTGACTAGGGAGTAGTTTGGAATCAAAATTTTAAATAAGTGCTTATTGTATAAGCACGTAAAAAGGATGGAATTTTAGGCTGCATTTGGCATTCCTTATTTTAAGGACTTATTTTCTTTTTGCAGTTAAAATGCCCCTATAAATACTGAATTCTTAACAGGAAAAAGGAGAAGTCCTTAAAATAAAGAATGCCAAATGCAGCCTTAGGCAGTTAGGCTTCTTCGATAAGCATTTATTTTTTAAATAAACACTTATTTTAGGCTTATTTCTCAAATGGCAATAAGTGCTTATTGGTGTGGTTTTGGCCCAAAATAAGTGCTTATTTTTAAGCACTCCCAAACTTGATCAAGAGTAAGGCAAATAGGATTGTTTCTTCAAAGGGGCATCTGATGGAGGAAACAATGCTTTGATGTCTTCCCCAACACCCTTAGTTTATGTTCCTACAAGGAATGTTAAGACTCAGTTTGGGAAGAGTACAAATACGAATAAGTACAGTGCAAATAAAGGTTTAGGAATACCGTATACATGGTTTTACATTGAAAACAATTTCAATCAAGTAGAATATTTACATTTAAACTAAAAAATGTCTAGGTGGTGCTGATGTGTCATTTCAAGTAGAAACATCRCCCAAATACAAGGCTGTCAATGTGTCATGCCTGGTTTGAGACAGCTTGTACCACTTTTGAACTGGTTATTAATCGGGACAAAACCATAGACTCAATTAGACCTGATTATATTGACATTTATATTTGTTTATGTAAATAACAACTTAAAACTCTATCTTTGATAATATAATCTTAATAAAAATGACAGTAAAATAGTAAATTATTTGTGTTAATATCAAGTGTTTATAAATTATCTATCAAATTTACCCTTATAAACATAAAATATAATAAAAATTACGAGAAAATGAGGAAACTGTTACATATTATTAACAAAATAATTGGTTTGGATCTGAACCAGTTCGAAACAAGCAAAAAACAAAACTGATCCAATTACTTGTCTAAACAAAATTAAGCTAAAGCCTATATAATTGGTTTGGTACGATCAGGTAATGACCTATTGAAATCCCTACCTAAGGAGTTCTTATGCTATGGAAACTTAAATTCATTCCACAGGACCACGACATGTAATCCTCTTTAACTATTTTTTTCTTTTGATGAGATTGAGAGGGGTTACACAAGATGGGGATAGTGCATCTCCAATAATCAACAGATTACTATTTTGTGTTTCATGGGTTAACCAGTTAGCAGCTTAATTAGCTTTGCGATAGACGTGTCAACAACTAATGCCATATTCGTACGTCTCCTTCATCTCCAATTAGTTTTGTTCTTTAATCTCCAAGGTGGGTTGAGAACTTGTTGCAAGTGAAGGATAATGAGTTTGGAGTCACCCTTAATAATAATGATAGAACACCCTCTAAAATTAAGAGTCAAATTGTGGGCTTCCAAAGCAGTCCAAACCTCGACCCTCGGCCATATTGATGGTAGTGACACCCAGATTTTACACTTTTATGTCCAGTACATTACCTAAGGTTGCGTTTGGAAACGATGCAAAGGGAGTGTAAATCCCGGTTCATGGTAAATTTGCACTTTGGTTCATTTTTGCCTGTATTTGGAAACATTACATTTTTGCATTGACAAATGTCAGACCAATGTATTTTTACATTGATAATAAGATGTAAAAGTACATCAATAAAAAAAAAGTAATTTGTATTCAAGTGGGCTTTTGATAAGAAAAAGTATATGTTTTATTGGAATTCACGTTTGCATCCATTACAGCTAAATCTGCTTGGTAAAAAGGTAAATTTATCGGTGCAAAACCAACCAAATTTTGTAATTTATATAAACCATTTTACACTCTACATATTTGCATTCACACTTATTTGCATATGTCCTCTTTATATAGCTCTCCTCTTTTTGATTTGCCCCATATACCTATTATAGGGGTGAGCATTTGGCTTTTTCAGTTCAAAACTGAATCGAAAAAATCGATTTAACTGTACCGAAATTGAAATATTTGAAAATCGAATAAACTAAACCGAATTTTGTTTGGTTATTTCGATTAAAATCGAAATTCATGGAAAAGGTTTCGGATTTTTTATGAGAAATTTTGGAACTTTTGAACACAGATTCCATAAAAATAAAAAACAAGAAAAAAAACTTCGAATGAATTCATGGAAAAGGCTTCAGATTCAATATTAGTAGAAGAAGAAGAAGAAATTACCTGTTGTAAGCCTGTAACTGGAGGTGAAAGAAGAAGAACGACGGCAAGTTAGCAGTGCAGGCTCGACACTCGACGGCAGCCAGCGAGGTGGTGCAGGTGTAGTTTGGGAATGACGGCAAGAAAAAGAAGAATAACGGGTGACGCCGACGGCAACTGGAGGTGCAGAACGATTGAGGAAGGGGCGGAAGAGCAGAAATCTGGGACTCTGGTCTCTGGAAAACGCTTAGCGGCTTAGTCTTTGACGCCCGCGCAGGCTTTCAGCCTTTCACTCTTTTAGATTGAGGAAGACGAAGAGTCGAAGAGTGAGTGTGAAACTGTGAAAGACTCTTTCAAACTTTCACTCTTCTRGACTTTTACGTAATGCTTATTTTGGAAAATTGGCAAATAGTCAAATTCGTTTTAATTTATTAAATATTAATATAAAATCACTCCAACCACCATCTCCCTATTTTCATCAAACCACTCCAAGCAACATAAGTTTCACGGAAAATTCATAACCCATTAGGGGTGAGCATAATTGGGTTAAAATCGAAATTTTAATCGGTTTGGCCTAATTAGTTTTTCAATCGGATTCAGTTTTGTTATTCAATTTATTTGTATTTTGGTTTTGATTATCATATCTGATAACGAAAAAACCGATTTAATTCTATAACTATATATTTTTAATATTATTTATATTATACTTTATAGGATCATATTTTATATCTTGATATCGTTATTACGTTTATTCAATTTTCTTTTTGAAAATGCAACGTGTTAATTACATTACTGATAAAGTAATAAACTAATAATACATCGGAGATTCAGAATAGGAACCTTAGTTATGCATTAAATTCAACTGGGCATCAAGACCGGACCTGGCTCATTATGATAATGGGCCTTCACATTCTGCCCCAACCCATTTGATCTAGGGCTCGCTTGACTGTTAAATATTGGCCCATTATGCTTGAAAAGTTGAATCATGTGGGCTTCGGCAAAACCAAGTTAGACGATCAGAGACACAGGACTCGGGAGAGCACATCCAATACCGGAAGTCTGAACTAATATTAGCTCAGTACTCAGCCTTCAAAGTCAAAGAATAACTTGTACTGGTGAAAACAAAGGATTCAGAGCCTGGGTTACGAGCGAACGATCTTGATCAGTTTCATGGATCAGGTTACTGGTCAGTTACTCGGTTTTGGTCGGCTAAAAGGTTCTTGAGCAGTTAGGGTTCGCACTGACGAATTTAAGGGAAGACTAGCGACCCTGCATCTTCAGCAGTCAGGGTCCATTGGGTGTCGCGATAGGTTGATTCTTAGAGAGGAGGAGTTGCTTGTATAATATGGGCATAATCAAGAGCAGTTTCTCGTTCTTGGTGGGCATGGCGTGTGGGGTATACATTGCCCAGAACTACAGCGCTCCCAACATAAAGAAGGTCACCCACACAGGGCTCTTGAAGGCCAAGCAAATCGAAGAAACCTATCGGAAGCCAAAGAAGAGAAACGACGATGATTAGTTGCCATTTGACGTTTTAGGAGCTAAAAACCAAGTTTCTTCTTCTTTTCATTTCCCCCTTTCGAGGCTTTATCTTGAGGGTTCTGTATCAGTAAATGATAGCAAGAGGTGTATATCTATTCTGATTTCCAGTTGTCAGTCGTAACTAGAGATCAAAATTGGTTGAGATTTTATGAAATTTACGTTCAACTTAAAAATGGAAATATGGATTCTTTTTCTCTGTCTTGTTTCTGATTTTCTAATTGAAATGAAAACGACTTCGTCCGTAGCCTGCTCCAATTGACACATCACAGGGAAATTCTTAAGGAATCCTCATTTGTTGAAAATAATCATATCAGTTGAGCTAATGAGTTAGTATTTACCATCTAGAAGTGAAAGTAAGGGGCCTTTTGATTGGTTTTTGACTGGACAATCTCGGGCTGACGAGCGTGGATGTTAGGTCCGTACCGAGAATCCAGTCCACCCATCCCAGGTGGCCAAGACCCCGTATAGCCGGGACCAGCATCGGGTAATGACTGTTTATCTAGAAACTTATATTGAGCTTTGACATTAAATATATTTTAATTTTGATTCCCTTTTTTACGATGAAACTGAAACAGATTAGTGGAATTTATGAATTTTTGGCGGAACTTCATTTTAGGAAGTGTCTGATATGAGGCTTTGGCACGTAGGTTTTGCATATTCTCCTTTCCCTTTCGGGGAAAGATGCATCCTGTACAGGTTAGAGCCAGTTGTGGTGTAAATCATGTTGATGCTTTGATATTTACTTTTGCTGCATTTGATAATTTCTTGTGGTTTATTTATGAGTTGAGCCTGTAATTGTGTGCTAGGGCTTGAGATTCTTTTTCCACATTGGCTCTTTGTTGGTTTTTGTCCTTCCAACTACAGAATATCTCATGGCCAAAGGCCTGGTTTGGAAGGAGTTGATCTATCTAGAATATTTCTTGAAACTGATGCTGTGATCCCCTCCTATTCATATTTCATCTTCACTTTTATTACCTTTCTTCGTAGTCTTACTCTCTTATTCAAGACCTGCAGGCTTAGGCCATTCATGGGGACTGAGATCTTTTCTCTTCTCTAAGGTTGTGTTAACTTTGATAGAAAATAAGAGAGAAACCGAAAGTCAAGGGAAGGCTCTCAATGGATTTTTTGGTATTCCATAAGAACATGCACTTAACTATCTGCACCTCTCTTATTTCTTTAGACCAAATGTAGCCTAAGGTTTCAGGTTTTTCTCTTATATAGATAGTTAGATGTGCAGATGCTCATTATTGTGTGTGTCTCCCAAGTGATAGGATAGTTGAGAGATTCTTTTCCTTTTTTTGATAGATGTGTGAGAAATTCTTGGTAAATAGCCATTCTCATTCTATGACAAGTAGTTTGTAGAACTATTACTCCTGGTTTTAGGGTAAACTCCAAAACCTCCCTGAAGTTGGGGGCTGTGTCACTTCACTACCTCAACTATCAAAAGTTGCAGACCCCCTCCCCCAAAACTTTTACAAGTGTATCGAATAACCTCCTTTAGCCTTCTGTCAGAAAAATGGATGGTAAAAGGTCATGTGTGCACCATGTGATGTTTTAAATATTTTTAAATATCCAAATTACCCCTATGGTATAGAACTGGCATGCTGATGAGAATGATGAGGCCTCTGTCTTCCAATGGTATTCTGTAATGGTTGCTGTTTCTTTCCATTTGAGAAGGAAACAGGTTCTTAGCCTCTTCTCGTTGTTACCACTCTCAACAACAAAGCCAACAATTAATCTTTCTTACATTCTCTGAACAACACCGACGGAAAAAACTTTTAGAATCTAGATTTGTTTCTATTCTCCATGGCTGCAATGATTTCAACCAGATCAGGCAAGTTCATGCTCGTCTCATCTGGCAAGGTCTCATTTAGTTCTCACTTGGCCAAGCTCATCTGGATGCTTTACTAAATTTTATTTATCCATGAATCCTTACCCCCCATCTCCTTTTTGATCAGGTCCAGCACCTGAATCCATTTCTTTAGATGGTGCTTATTCATGGCTACTCTCTCCACAGTTCCTTCACTGAGTTAATATTTGCTCTACAAGTGCATGAGAAGGGAAGGTACAGGCCCTGTATTTTTCACTTTCTCAGCCCTCTTTAAGGCTTGTGCTGCAGCCCTTGATGTCAACCTGGGTGGCAAATACATTGCCAAACTATTTTGATTGGTAGGTTTGAGTCAGATCTTTATTGATGCAACACAATGTATATATCTAGAATGTGGCTGCTGAATATTTGATGAGATGCCTGTTATGTAATCTCATGGATGCTGTCGAATGTTGCTTGAGCAAAAAGTGGGTATATGGAAGCAGTTGCAGAGTTGTTTGATGATTTTCCTGAGAAAGACATGCTGGCATGGGCGGAAATTGTCACAGGTTATGCCCAAAATTGAAGGCCAAAGGAAGCACTAAGGTTGTTTGAAAAAATGCAGTATGTAGGTGCATAAACAGATTAAGTCACATTGTGGATGTCTTTTGAGCTTGTGCCCAACTGGGTGCATTGAAGTATGCTAGTTGGGTTTGGAATATTCCTGAGCATGCAGAATTAGGGCCTCCTTGGAATGTTGTCAATGGGTATCCTTTGATAGATATATACTGCAAAAGTGGGACATTGGTGGATGCATATCAATGTTTTTGAAGGAATGACTAAGTGGAATGCATTCTGTTATACTGCAATGATGTGGGGTTTGCAGTTCATGGACAGGCTGTTTCATCAATAGATTGTTCTCTGAGATGACAGAGACAGAGATAAAGCCAAATGGGTTTACATTTATTAGGGTGCTTACTGCATGTAGTAGCCTGCATTGATGATGGAGCAAGGACATTATTTATTTTCAAGTTTGAAGGAAGCTTATGGGATTCAACCATCTGAAGACCACTACCTGTCCATGGTAGACATTCTTCGTTGCACCGGACATCTGGTAGAAGCCCACAGTTGAGCACTATGGAGGTATTTACTAACAGGGTTAATTCTGTCATTTTCCCTTTGCTGTTAACATCACTTGGGAATGTTCACAGGGGTATCTGTAACTTTTCATAGTTTAGGTAGTAAAGTGACCCCCTCCCCTGGTGGTCATTGGAGTTTACCCTTTAACCTATGGTATTTAGTCCTTTTATCTGTCTGGCCCATGCATGCCTTTGTTATGCATCTGAAGTTTAGGGTTAGTATGATCATCATATTCATCACTTTGAGTTTTGAAACTTGCTAACAACATGAAATCTACTTTCACAAAGGCCCCTTGACAAGTTATTGATCAGATTTTAATAGCCAATGAATGTGTGGATTACAAAAAGAGAAAAGGAGAAAAGGGTCTGATCTGTAAACTTGACTTAGAAAAGGCTTATAATTTGGTGGATTGGGATTTCTTGCTAGAAGTGTTGAAGAATAGAGGTTTTGGGGAGAGATGGTGTAAGTGGATGAAGGGTTGTATTACCTCTTGTCACTTCTCAATCTTAGTGAATGAAGTAGCTAGGGACTTCTTTCCTGCAAAGAGGGGCCTTAGACAAGGAGATCCTTTGTCACCTTTCTTTTTCACCTTAGTAGTGGATGTCCTAAGTGTCTTGATTTATAGGGCTGATTCAAGAAATCTACTGAAATGATGGAGAGTTGGGAGGCAACAAGTGATTGTCACTCACCTACAATTTGCGGATGATATCATTCTCTTTTGTGAAGGGGAAATTGAGGAGATGGATAATTTGAGATTGCTGGTGATGCATTTTGAGAGAGTCTCTAATCTGAAAATCAATTGGAACAAGAGTTGTGTAGCAGGGGTGAATTTATGGGATGATGAAGTGCAATTGGTGGCTAGAGCTTTAGGTTGTGAGGTAAGTGGTTGGCCTCTGGTATATTTAGGTCTGCCCCTGGGGGGAAATCCTAGAACATAAAATTTTTGGTACCAGTTTTAGAAAGATTCACTAAGAAGCTAGTAGAGTGGAAGATAAATTATATGTCACTAGGGGGTTGAATCACTTTAATCAAGTCCACTTTGGCCAACATTCCGGTGTATTCTTTGTCTACCTTTAAGCTTCCTGCCAAGGTTGCCAATAAGTTAGAAAARCTCATGAGAGATTTTCTATGAGAACCGGGTGACTCAAAAAAGGACCATTTAGTGAAGTGGGAAGTAGTTTCTAGGAAAAAGGAAGCGAGAGGTCTAGTCATTGGCAGTATCAGATTAAGAAATGTAGCTTTGTTAGGAAAATGGTTGTGGGGATTTCCTTTGGAGCAAGACAGTTTGTGGCACTTGGTGGTGGAAAGTATTAATGGGATGGCAATGAATGGATGGGATGCTGGCATTGACCCTAGGGCTTCTCATTTCTCCCCTTAGAAAGCAATTGCTAGAGTCTCGTCTTCCTTTTTGCCTTTCATCAGATTTGATGTGTGTTCAGGTAATAAAATTTTGTTTTGGGAGGACCTTTGGCTTGGGAGCACCCCCTTAAGGATAAATTCCTAGTAACGTATTCTCTTTCCCTAAATAAATTCAAAACCATCTCCTCACTTCGTGTATCTGAGGGGACTTGGGATTTGGGTTTGAGAAGAGGGCTGAGGGATTCAGGATTGGCTTCTGCAAATGAGTTATTCACTGTGTTCTTTTGTGTCTGTCTCTTCAAGGACTTTCCTGCCTGGATAGTAGAATTTGGAAAGAGTCCTCTTCAAGGACTTTCTCTTGTTCATCTTTCTTCAACGCAGTCCAGTCTTCTTTTGTGTCTGTCTCTTTTCTTGCTAAAGAAATTTGGTATTCTCCTATGCCGCCAAAAGCTAGGGCCTTTTGCTGGGAAGTGGCTCTTCAAAAGATCAATACTACGAATGTACTTCAAAGAAAAAGGCCAGACCGGAGCCTTTCCCCACATGTTTGTTACCCTTGCTTAAGAAATGGTGAGACAACGACTCATCTTTTGATTTCTTGTCCTTTTGCATATTATTTGTGGAATTGGTTCTCTTCTTTGTTTGGTTACAGATGGAACCCCCCCTTGGGTGTGCTGAACCTTTTTGACTCTATGGTCAATTTGGGAAGAGAATAATAATAGGATCTTCCTAGGGAAAGAAAAATCCAAGGAAGCACTTGTGGAGGTTGTCACCATCAAGGTTATGCACTGGATGAAAGTACATCATCTCTTCAAGGATTTCTCCTCAGTGGACTTAATTAGAAATTGGAGTGTTATACCTATATCCTCGCCTTCCTCCCCTGTGGTACAAGATTGTTGGGTACCACCACCTCAGTTCAAGGTGAAGCTAAACTTTGATGGAAGCTCCTTGGGTAATCCGAGTCAGTCAGGAGTTGGGGGTGTGTACAAAAACGAGGAAGGAAAAGTCTTGGCCCTTTACTTGGGTCCAATTGGGGTGGGAGATTCATTAAGGGCAGAAGTAATGACCTTACTTCAAGGTTTGAAACTGGCGAAACAATGGGGCATGCAACAATTAGAAGTGGAAGGAGAGTCCAAGCTGGTAATAGGGTGGATGCAAACTGGAAACCTGGGAGTGTGGTCTCTTAGACAGCCTCTAAGAGAGATTATTAGCTTAGCAAGGGAGATTGGGGTGCACTTTAATTGGGTAAGAAGGTCAGCAAATGGAATGGCTGACACTTTAGCTAAGCAAGGAGTTACTAGGGAGGCTTTGTTTTGGGCCTGTTTGTAAGTTTTTGATTTTCTTTTTCCATCCATTTTGTGGGTGGTAAGCCTGTAATCTTTTCAATTATCTAATGAAAATTACCATTTCCTATATAAAAAAAAACCAGCATGAAATCTACTGCATACAATTTACCTGAAGTCATCCTTCAAATGCTTGGCATCTAAGAAGCACTGAGGTAGATAATAAGGTTTAGTCTTTTGTGGGGTAGCTCTTTTAGGCCTGTGGTTATATGATGAGCTTCATCTTTCTTTTGAGATATACATCTCTGGCACCCTCATGCACCAAAATTAAGCACTTACACCTACCTCTTTTGGCTTTTTGCATACCACTTGATTATTTCATACTGAACTAGCTGGTGGGATATCTTTGCATTTGATGTAGAGGCTACTGCACTTAATTATGAAGAAACATGTGATAAAT
Source organism: Nelumbo nucifera (assembly GCF_000365185.1). The sequence goes on along the minus strand of NW_010729095.1, from coordinate 3,930,154 downwards.
CTAAAAGGATCAAGAAAGTGAAGCATTCTTGTGCTTGAATTTTGCTATTTTCTTGTTTTATTTTTGTTTTGATTATTTTCTAGGTTGTTTCTCAGTCAGTTAATGATTTCTAGTGGATATTATTGTTAGGAAGAGTCTTACAGTGTTATGGACACACCAACCGGCAGCGCACTGCGGCGCAGTCATAGGTAGCAGCACGCACGGCAGGCCGCACAGCAGCAGGCATCGCCCGGCAGCACGCACCGTCCAATAGCGCGCAACACGCACTGCACGGAAGCAGCACGCACCTCCCGGCAGCAGCACTGCGAGACGCGCGCATCGCCCGACAGCAGCAGTAGGGTGGAGCCCACATGACAGCTCATTAGGGTGGGTCTACACTTATCTTACCACATCAGCTCTGCCCGCCAACTCGCCGCCAGCTACACCATTCCTCATCCCTTATCCTTATCCTTATCTTATCTTATNCTCTTGGACAAATCACCCATTCGGAGAGTTCGGGTGGTCTCTTGGACAAATCACCCATTCAGTTTCCGCAATAGGGTCTGCACGCAAGGGAAGGCTTAAGGGAAAGCAGGGCTTTCTCCCCGTGGACCGACTCGTGACGAGATCCTACGCGCGGGCCCATAACATTCTGGTATCAGAGCCAAACGTCATGGGCGATATGGAGCAACTATCATCCAAGGTCCACGAACTGGAACATAGGCTAGCAGAAACCAGCATGGAGGTTCGTGAAGTCAAGGAAGATGTTTGGGAACTGCGACGCCTGCTGGAAGCATTCCTTTCCAACGAAGAAAGGAGTTCTGAGGGAATCGCCAACACAAACAGTAGCCGTCCGGACTGGGCAGAGGCATCCAACGAACAGCAGATYGCTGCCCCGACAGCCGTAGTTATTCCCAAGTATAGCCGTTCGGAGTTTTCCTCATACAGTGGAAGCGGCGACCCACTAGGATGGCTGTACCGCTGCGAGCAATCCTTTCGTAATCAGCGCACGGAGGATGAAACTGTAAAGTCTCCTCCTTTGGCCAGGGATGGTAACTATGCAGAAGCCCAAGAAACAGGAGTGCGCAAGAGATATAAGGTGGATGGGCCGGATATGGAGGTAACCTTCTTTCAAGCTTATATTGATAGCATGGATTTTGTGTTCATGGACAGCCCTATGTTTCACAATATTGAGAAAAATATATATGGGGGAGGCCGAGAGGATATTTTAAAACGCAGGGTTCTCTTCTGTAAGGCTGCTTTTGAGGTTCTCTTCTGTAAGTATACCCGATGCGTTCCTGTGATCCACAACATAGCACACCGGGGTCGTGATCCACTACGCGATTTTCGTTATGTGGATCTTCCACAAAGCTACTTCAAACTACATGACCCAGGAGGTGGGGAACACTTCAATGTCCTTGCAGCGGGCCTGAAAGCAGCAGATCGTGTAGTCATTGTAAGCCATGGTTACGCTTGGGAGCTGAAAACTAAAGGTGGCTGGGGTCTGCATCAAATAATAAATGAGTGTGATTGGAAGCTGAAGGGCATCATGAATGGGATTGATGCAAATGAAGGGAACTCACAGTTAGATGTTTACCTAGCATCGGATGGCTACACCAATTACTCTGTGGAGACTCTTCAGACTGGCAAGCCTCAATGCAAAGCAGCTCTACAAAGGGAGCTTGGTCTTCCTCTTCGGGAGAATGTTCCTCTGATTGGGTTCATTGGCAGGCTTGACCCTCAGAAAGGTGTTGATCTCATTGCTGAGTCCATTCCTTGGATGGTGGACCAGGATGTGCAACTAGTCATGTTGGGCACTGGGAGACCTGGCCGGGAACAACTTTTCAAACATTTTGAGAGTCAACACCATGACAAAGTCAGGGGTTGGGTTGGCTTCTCTGTGAAAATGGCTCATCGAATAACTGCTGGTGTAGACATCCTACTCATGCCTTCTAGATTTGAGCCATGTGGACTGAACCAACTTTATGCACTGAGCTACGGGGCAGTCCCTGTTGTTCATGCTGTTGGTGGACTGAGAGATAGTGTGCCGTCATTTGATCCACTGGCAGAGTTCCAAGCCACGTATCCGGAATTCGAGCTTGAGGACAAGCTCGTTGTCCATGAGGGGTGTGATGTTATGGACACACCGACCGGTAGCGCAGTCATAGGAAGCAGTAGGCACCGCCCGGCAGCACGCATCGCCTGGCAGCACGTACTGCCCGACAGCACGCACCGCCTGGCAGCACGTACTGCTCGACAGCACGCACCGCTCGGCAGCGCACAGCACGCACCGCACGACAGCAGCACTGCGAGACGCGCGCACCGCCTGGCAGCAGCAGTAGGGCGGGGCCCACATGACAGCTCATCAGGGTGGTTCCACACTTATCTTACCACATCAGCTCTGCCCGCCAACTCGCTGCCAGCTACACCATTCCTCATCCCTTATCCTTATCCTTATCTTATCTTATCTTAAGTAAGAGTTGTGTTACYTTTAGGAGTAGGTAATTAGGAGTTTGAGTTTAAGTTGGATTACCCTAGCCTAGCCGAATCCAACAAGGAACCCCCTTTTGTAATCTCCTWTTTAAGGAGCTATGAGTTGAAATAAAGGCATTCAGTTTTCCAATCAAGAGAAGAGTGAGGAGAGTTTGGGTGGTCTCTTGGACAAATCACCCATTCAGTTTCCGCAATAGGGTCTGCACGCAAGGGAAGGCGCAAGGGAAAGCAGGGCTTTCTCCCCGTGGACCGACCCGTGACGAGATCCTACGCGCGGGCCCATAACATACAGGGTATATAGCTATTTGACAAGGTTATTTTTGGGTTTTCCATACTATTTTGGGACAGGGATATTTTTGTAATTTCAGGATTTTCTTGGCTGTCAACCTAAACAGAACCCCTATATAAGAAGTAAGAACATTATTAGCTGTTGTTCAAAAAATAAAAGAGGAGGATAGTCAATTACAGGGTATGTAGTTTTTTCTCTTCACTCTATTTTCCGTCTTTCTCTTGAATTTCTCAAATCATTTGGGTGATTTTTGCTGTAAAAATCACTAGAACAGATCTGCTAGACCAGTTCTTTTGCATTTGGTGGTTTTAGAGCCTGAGTTTACTCTCAAACATGGCCCACAACAATGCTTCCAATGATGGATTTGAGATTCTCTCAACCATCAAAGAGTTACAAAAGCAACAAGCTGCATCCTTTCAAGGTTTAGAAGCTGCCATTAGGCAGTTGACTGAAGCAATCACTAGGACTAATCTTCATCCGCCTAGTATAACCCCAACCCAAGAAGAAACTAGGGGTTTTCCTACTGTACCAGCAAGGAGAGTTGATCTAGGGAATCAGTTTCAGCCACAAGTGGTGGTCCAGCCCCAAGAACAACCACATTTCCAAGCCCCAGCAACAGCCTTTGATTTTAGTGACGAAGAGGAAGATTTTGAAGATGAAAATCAGGATATGGGAAGGCCAATTAATGCTAGATGGCCACCTAGAAGAAAGAATAATGGTGATAGGGATTACAAGATGAAGATTGAGTTGCCAACTTTCAATGGACAGTTGCATATTGAAGATTTCCTAGATTGGATTCATGAGGTGGAGAAATTCTTTGATTTTGTCGAGACAGTAGAAACTAAGAAAGTGAAATTGGTCTCTTATAAGCCTAAAGGGGGAGCTGCTGCATAGTGGGTAGAGGACTAGGGGTGGATTTGAGTCGAGCCAAGCTGAATATATCTATTCGAGCTCGGTTTGCCAAAAAACTATGGGCTTGGGTTTGATTCGAGCTAGAGACTTGAGTTCGAGTTCGGCTCGATTCGAAAGCTCGTAAGTTTGAGCTCGCTCGAGTTCGATTGTGAGCCAAGCTTCTGATAAAAATAAAAAATTAAGAATTATAAAAACTAGTTATTGGTATACATATAAAACAAAGTTTTATGAGGTTCAAGTTCGGGTCAATTAGCAAAAGAGCCTATATTATTGGGCTTGATCTTGGCTTGAAACTTGGTTTAGACAGAGCTGGGTCGAGTTTTTCATGAAGTGAGCTTGAATAGCTTGTGAAAAGCTCAATTTGTGTCCACCCCTATTGGTGGGATCAAGTTTAGATGGAGAGAGTTGGAGCTGAAAAAGCAACCTATTAGGACATGGCCATGAATGAAGCAGTTACTTCGAGCTCAATTCCTTCCACATGATTATGACTAATACTTGCTCCAACAATACCGACGTTGTGTGCAAGGTACACGTGGGGTTAGGGAGTATGCATTTGAATTTTTCAGGCTCTCAGTTCGTAATGAGTTGGCTGAAATTCCATCAGAAAAGGCTGCTCGGTTTATTGAGGCTCTCAAACCAATCATAGAAGAAAGAGTTGTGGCTCAAGACGTGTGGGATTTGAATGTGGCCATACGTTTAGCTATAAAGGCTGAAAGACATCTTGAATGATACCCAATTAGACACCAAGCTTTGGGAAGAAACCACTTGGGTGGCTCCAAGGAGAAGAGGAGGGATGGCAGTCCTATATCTTTGAAAAAAGAAAAGTATTGAGGCTGCTTCAGGGGATGGAGGTGAACTTCAAATGGGTGAGAAGGGATGCCAATGTACTTGCTGACACTCTTGCTAAACAAGGGGTGGGAAAGGATAGTTTGTTATGGGCTGTTTTGTAATAGCTTCTTTCTTTGGGGAGGGCTAAGAGAGTTTATCTCTCTCCTTGTTGTTCTTGTACCCATTTCTCCCCTCCTAATTAATGAAATTGGTTCTGTTATTGATCAAGAAAAAAAAGGAACTGCTTAGGTGAGACATCTAGGGTTCAAACTACTTTTGAGAAGGGGAAAAAGGTTGTTTGGAAGTACCGACACTCTCCCTTGAATGCTTCTTCCAAGGTTGGAATGCCCACTGCTCCATTGGATGACACTTTCTAACAAAAGAATCAGATTAGAGGGAAAACCAATTCAGCCTCAAATACAACAAGATCAACCTGTCCAGCAAGGTAATCAACCTAGAAACACAATCTTTATGGGGAATAAATGCTATAGGTGTAAGGGAAGTGGTCACACTTCTAGCTCTTGCCCCCAACCATGCACCAGAGGAGTAAATATGATTGAACAAGTTGGAAATAGCTCAGGTTTTCAATGTCAAAATGAAGAACCTATTGTTGATGAAGAGGTTATGGGGGATGATGTTCATTGGGCTTTTGCAGGAGAAGAGAGATCTGTTGGTGTGGTTAAGCGCATTCTTCATGCAACTAAGCATTCAATACTTGACACAAAAGAGAAGATCTTCAAGACACGATGTAAAATAAAAAGATATGGTGTGTGACTTAATTATTGACAGTGGGGCAGAAGCGAATGTGCACTTGGGCTTGCCAACCAGACCTAGCACCGATCCCTTCATTGCTGGTTTGGTGAAGAGGATTCAGCCAGAAAAGGCTTCACAACAGTGCAAGGTAGCTTTCTCTATTGGTAATGTGTGGCGGGAGAGTTAAGAGCGCTTATCTCTCCTTTTTTTGTAATTATTTTTAATCTTAATGAAAGTCTCGAGTTATTGGCAAAAAAATATTGATGTTAGCCACCTTATTTTGGGAAGACCTTAGCAATTCTGTATGATGTCACTCATAGGGGCAAGGTTAATCTTTATATTTTCATTAAAGACAAACAAAATATTGTTCTTGCACTTTAGGGAATGAACAACCCATAGTTTCTCAAGTGGAGGGGTGTACCTTCTTACTCAAAGATTCTTGGAGGAATCTAAAGAGATTGGGCAGATCTATGCTATTGTTGCCAAGGGTGATGGTTCTCACCTATTGGTGTACCCGATGCCATGAAACCATTATTTGAAGAATATAAAAAAGTGTTTTCCTTGAGGAATTACCTAATAGATTGCCTTTTATGAGGGAAATACAACATGCTTCAAATTTGCCATTTTATAGAATGAGTCCTAGGGATCATGAAATACTCCAAGGGCAAGTAGATAAACTTCTAAAGAATGATGCAAATCAGTAATAGCCCATGTGCTGTTCCAACCTTACACCAAAGAAGGAAGGGAGTTGGAGGATGTGTGTGGACAGTAGTAGGGCCATTCATAAAATAATCGTTCAATATCAGTTTCCGATCCCTAGGCTGGATGATATGTTAGATATGCTTAACGATGTTTTCTAATATTGATTTGAAGAGTGGTTATGATTGGTCAAAAAAAAATTTGAAGAGTGATTATCATCAAATTAGAATCTGCCTTCGAGATGAATGGAAAACAGCTTTCAAGACAAAAGAAGGGTTGTATGAGTGTAAAGTTATGCCTTTTGGACTTTCCAATGCTCCTAGCACATTCATGAGGTTGATGAACTATGTTTTGAAGCAATTGATTGGCAAGTGTATGTTAGTATATCTTGATGACATCCTAATGTATAGTAAGGATAACATAACACCTACAACATTTGCAAGAAGTATTTGAGATTCTCCATCAAAATGAGTTTTGTGCCAACCTTAAGAAGTGCAGTTTTAAGGTCATTAGAGACTGGCCTACACCTAAAAATGTACATGAGGTGCGCTCTTTCCATGGTTTGGCTGCTTTCCACAAGCGGTTTGTATGACATTTCAGCAGCATGGTTAGTCCTATTACCAATTGCTTGAAAAAGGGTAGTTTAATGGACATCAGATGTAGAAAAGGCATTCCAAATGATAAAAGGAGAAGCTAACCAAAGCTCATGTACTTGCTTTGCCCAACTTTGATAAATTATTTGAGGTGGAATGTGATGCTTCTGTGATAGGTATAGGTGTTGTACTATCWCAGGAGAATTGACCTGTGGCTTTCTATAGTGAAAAGTTATCCACCTATGAGCAAGAGCTATATGCAACAGTGTAGGCTTTGAAGCATTGGAAGCATTATTTGGTCCAAAGGGAGTTTGTTTTGTATACTGATCATCAATCTTTGAAGTATATTAATAACATGAACACTACTAACCTTCTTACAAGAGTTTACTTTTACTCTCAGGCATAAATTATGGGAACAGAATAAATTAGTAGATGCTTTGAATAGGAGGGTTCTTTGATGAAGACATTGTAGGGAGAAGTCATAGCGTTTGAATGCCTAAAAGAACTCTATGCTATGTATGAAGATTTCTAGGTTGAATGGATGATGATTTTGTCTTGCATGATGATTTTCTCTTTCTAGTAACTCAATTATGCATTCCTAGAGGATCCTTGAGGGAGAAAATCATTAGAGAATTGCATTATGGGGGTTATTTGGGCAGAGACAAGACCATTGAAGTGGTGGAGAAGCATTATTATTGGCCACGTCTTAGGAGGGATGCTTGGAGGTTCCTGTGTTTGCTAGACATCTAAGGGGCATTCCCAAAACACTGGGTTATACATGCCATTACCTACTCCAGAGGGTCCTTGGGAGGATCTTTCCATGGTCATTGTGCTTGGGTTGCCTAGAACACAGAGGCAACATGATATAGTGTTTGTAGTAGTGGCTCACTTCTTGAAGATGGCTCATTTTGTTCCTTGAATGAAGACAGTTGATGCAACACATGTAGCCATCTTATTGTTTAGAGAAGTGGTTAGACTACATGGCCATCCAAAGTTTATTACCTCGGATTGTCACACAAATTTCCTTAGTCTTGACTCTTGAGGACTTTATGGCTGTGGTTTGACTCTGAGCTACATTTTAGTAGCACTTGTCATCCTCAAACCGATGGGCAGACAGGGGTGAATAGGACTTTTGGTAATATGATACACAATCTATCTAGTGGGAAGTCTAAACAATGGGATTTAGCTCTYGCACAAGCAAAATTTGCTTATAATAACATGGTGAACATATCTACTAGCAAATATGCATTTGAGATTGTGTTTGGATGCACTCCTAGACATACTTAAGACTTGGTGTCACTTCCAAAATTGCTAGGATATAGTGTTGTGGTGGAGCACTTTGCTGACAAGATCATATCTATTCATGAAGAAGAAACTCCTAGAAGAGGCCAATGGCAAGTAAAGGAAGCAACTGATCAGCAAAGGCGACCAAAATTTTTCCAAGAGGATGAAGTAATGGTGTTTCTAAGAAAGGACCGGTTCCCTATAGGGCAATACAAGAAGTTGCAGCCAAAAAAGATTGGACCCTACAAGATCACGAAGAAGATTAAAAACAATGCTATGTTGTAGACCTTCCTACTTCCATGAACTGATGAACATATCTAGAACTTTCAAATTTTGCTGATTTCTTTGATTACCATCCACCCATCTCCAAACAAGACTCGAGGGCGAGTAGGGGACTGATGTAGAGGCTTGAATTTAAAAGGAACAAGAAAGATGTGACAAATCTAAAAGGAACAAGAAAGTGAAGCATTCGCAAGCTTGAATTTCGCTGTTGTTCTTATTTTAATTTTTGTTTTGATGATTTCCTAGGTTGTCTTAGTCAGTTAATGGTTTCTAGTGGATTATTATTGTTAAAAGAGTCTTACAGGGTATGTAGCTATTAGATAAGGTTATTTTTAGGTTTTCCTTATTATTTTGGGATAGGGGTATTTTTTTTTTGTAATTTCAGGGTTTTCTTGGCTGTAGACCTAAACAGAATCCCTATATAAGAAAAAATAAAGGAGAATATAATAGATCTTTTCTTTCTTTATTTCTCTTGAATTTTTCAAACAGTTTGGGTGATTTTTTGCTGTAAAAATCACTAGAATAGATCTGCTAGACCTGTTCTCCTGCATTAGCATTTGAGCGGTCATTTGTGGAGATTGATTCCACAAAGAGAATAAGGTTTTGGCTGGTGATGACTTTTGTGAAGTATTGATGTCATCATGTCACTGGTGGTGCTGATCATTGGGCTGAATATTTTTCAAATAAAACTGTTTTCTTAGAAGCATCGGGAGTAAGGATGGGTAAACCACAACAGTGCAACTTGAAGGTCAATTGGCCATTGAGTTGGTTTAGACCTTATTAAAAAAAGTGAGGCGGTGCAATAATCTATGCTTATTCCAGGGGGGATTCTTGATGAATGTTATTAAAAAAGGTTTTGGCTGGTGCTGACCTTTGTGGAGTATAGATGTCACCGGTGGTGCTGATCATTGGGCTGAATATTTTTCAAATAAATTTGTTTCCTTAGAAGCATCGGGAGTTAGGATAGGTAAACCACAAATAAAATCGTTTTTCAAATAAAATTGTTTCCTCATCTTTCTACTCAACCAAGACTGACGCTGAACTCACCTATGCTGAAACAAAAAAACCTAATTTTATATGTGATGGAGGGGAATTACAAGGGTTGTGCCTACTTAAATGGTACTCCTTATAAACATATGCCATTTGTACTCAACCGACAGTACAACCCACCCAAACTGAAACATGACATGTAACTATTACATAGGGTAGAAAGTAATAAGGATTCTGCTTGAACAACATACATGTGCAGATGATAAATTTCCATGTAATAAGCTGCTTGAAATCGGTTTAATTCTCTTTATTCCTAAACTAATCCCATTTAAGGATTTGAACTTATAGGGCTGTCAGACTCAGATTGGATGGAGAAGTAGAAAGCTCGTTGGGCCATGGTTTATCAGTTAACCAGATCGTCACTTGGACCATCAAACCATCAAAGAATCGGGACCTTGAAAGGTGGCTGGCTCACCAGTCCACCTATCTGTATAATCACCTATATAATTATACATTTGGACTGCAGGAACACTGTTCAATGACAACTTTTTCTTTTGATAGTTAACTGAGATGGTGTTTATTTTTTTGGAGCAATGACTCCAGCTCGGTGCCATGTGGGCGTTTAACAGAAAAATGCTAAATTTATTGTTTGGTTGGGCTGTTTATCATGTAAACATTTTCCCCTATTTACGCGAGAGCCATTTATAAAAAATGCCAAACTTAACGTTTTTCGTTTTCATGGGCATTCTTTTACTGTTTGGCGCATGTAGTGCCTAATGCTAATGGTGTTAAGTGGCATTGAACTGTTGAGAAACGTTTAAAGCAGATTTTGTCCTGATTTTCAATACAAAATTGTGTGAAACGTTTATCAAATAAATGCCATTGATGCCATACATTCTCTAGAACATTTGCATTAAGCGCTTTAAAAGAAACCAACTTCCAAGCATGTCAAGGCCAGACGGCAAGGGCAAAGTGCAATTAGCATAAAGCTTACTATATGCTAACTCATAACATCACAGATACTCCTGCTTTAGCTAAGCTGTCAGAAAGGGAATTAGCCGATCCAGGGATCCACCTGAACAACCAGTTCAGGCTGCCTCCCATGGATATGAGTTCCTAACCAAAGCTCTAAATCTCCAAGTAGGATCTTCTTCTGAAGTAAGCCAAGAGATAACAGCTTGACAGTCCCCTTCTATTCCGTGTTGTGCAATCAGCTTGAGACCTTGAATTGCAGCAAAACATGACTTCTAAAACCTACACCCCCTGGCCCCTGAGAAGCTCAAAACGATTCATTCCTTACTACCCCACCCACTGTTTTATGACAGCTATAAGCTTTATATTCAGGGTCAATTTGGTTCGCAGTTGGAAATGAAATTGGACTGGTCTATTCCCCCCAATGCGGAATCAGAATCAGCTGGAATGGGTTTATTCCCAAGGGAGGAGGGAATGACCTTTCCCTCAAATGGGGGAATGCCATTCCATCAGGAATGGGAATTGGATTTCAATTCCATCCAACGAAAACAGTTGGATTTTGATTCCAAACCCCTCTTCCGGCAAACCATGCAGACTCTCAGTTCATTATATGGTAAGAATCGTTTTGACATCACGCACGATTATCTTATGTGGGATCCCCCAAATGGTTATTCTTTGTCATATCAATATGCAATATGTGGTAGTTTATAGGGCCTAGGTTGCAAATATAGGTCATAAAGTACTCATCATACCAAACATGGTTTCTGAGATACATACCAGAAATTATGATCTTCTCCAGGGATCAGAATTGCCACCAAACCCCATAAAATGACTGATTCTTCAGAAAACAATTTTGGCAAATGGATTCCTCTGATTGAATTGCAATTAGCATGTATTATAACGTTACGATCCTCATGAGGAATTTGGTCAATGGTGTTCTTTCATTCATTGTATCCGAAGTTCCGAACCCAACTCTGAGGTAGGAATTCCCAAACCAGTTAGCTAGCTAGAAATCTGCATGAGAAGTACCTAATGAGCTGATGGGGTACATTAATATAGGGTGTTCTCAGACACAGTCAGATTGAATATAAGATCAGAAACCTTAATTGGTCACCGTTTTACTGATGATTTAATCATTCAATTCAAATTCATTAACAATTGGAACTGGAAAGCCCACTAGGTCAGCAGTTAACTAGTTCAAAATTCAACCCGTTCTATCTGTTCAAAGATTGATTGTGATAACACTGTTGAAGTGTTGAGAAAATAATCTCTTGTAGATAACAATTGACAAGATGGTGATACCTTGAGTTTTTCAAAATTTCCCTATAATGGAATAATGTGATGTGTGCACACAAATTATGAAAACAAAGAAAACAAAATTCGTTTGGTAATGAAAATAGTAATTATATTTTTTGAAATGTTCTCTAGTGAGGCCTACAGACAAAGAGGAGAAAATCTTGGCTCTCTCCAGTTTGGCACTTCAGTCCACACAGAGACAGTCAGTCAGCCATGCCTCCATCAATACTGTTGCATAGTCCTCATGGACTAACGCGTTACACAGGGAAAGCCCTGCGGACAACACAGGCACAGCCAAATTCTTTGGGACAAAGACAATCCTAGTTGAAAATTGCAGAAAGCTGAGAGACGCTTGAAAAAGCAAATCATCAAACACAAAACACAAACAGTAGGGTATTTAATCTACTCTCAACCACAACAGCAGGGGAGAGTGGAACCTCCAATGGTTCCAACTCGGGATTCGGCGTGAGGGAGGCCCTGAATGTCACCACTCATCAACCATTGATAAAACTGCCAAAATGATGAGCCTGCTTGATGTCATCAAAGTTGATATATATTTCTTAAAATACTGGATAAAGGAATCCTTTTTTGTTTCTTTGATGATAAACAAAAGAATCCAATATAAGAAATCTGTCTACATTGGCGTGTTAATGTGCTCTCTGCTCTGGCCTAATGGCGTGAATATCACAAATCTGTAGTCTTATTTTTATTTGGTTTATAATATAAAATTCTTTGTTTTGAATACGAATCTTGCGTTTAAATGCAGATCAAAGGTGTAAATATACAAGAATCAAGTGCAAAGATAAAACATTTGTATTAATAAATATTGATGCAATGATGGGTTTGTTTGTTAATTCAACTGGGTGATTAACTAATGCCATAAAATACTGATAAAATCCCAAACCCTTCTAGTTAGGGGACGGTACTCTAATGGGTATTTGCTCATGTCTGCGTAATCAAGCAACTGAGAATATATTAATGCAGTTCTTACGTGGATCAAGCGACAGCCACTGATAGTTAGATTCAGCACAGAAAAGAAAAAGGAACGATGTTCAAGGCATCCACGAAATGCTGACACTCGCCCCTCACGCCTTAGAGCCAAAGCAAAGAAAGTAGCAAACAAGGAAAAGCAGGACCACTTAATGCTACTTTATAGCAAGTTTAACCGAGTTTTGACTCGGCATCTCAGAGAGAAGAGCATTTAGTTGGAGGACTCTGTTGTGCTTGTGCAAACAAAAAGGCATTTATCATTTTATTGTGAAAATTTTTAAAAGAAATGGAAATAGTACAAGCAATAAGACTATCTTCTGAGCTTGATCCCCATATATATTCACAAATGCTGGAATCAGATATCACAGACTCCAGTTTGACTTTGGAGAATCTGATACTGAGATGTGATCATGTGAATGGCTTGTCCATTTAAAATGGATTCCAACCAAGACTGGTCTGTCTTTCCAAGGTTTGAGCTGATGCTGAATTTGGTGCCACTCCCTTTTAACTAAAATCGCTTCCATTGTAAGGAAAGTAGGAAACAACCCAACAGGCCAACATCACTTTTTCCCTTCTGTGTTTGTGCGTTGGAAAAGTAGAACCAAGCTTTAATAAAGGAGTTCTTCAGCACTGTGGCCTAAGCACTGTAGTTGAAATCAATCAATACTATTGCACCAAGCTAGAAATGCCCAGCAAAAAATAAACACTCCCTTCCTCAGACCTCTTTTTCCAATCTTGTAATTAGTCTTTTATGTACAGTTCTAGCATAGAAATGTAAACCGTTTGAGGTTGAGTTTGAGCTAGTAACTTCAAATATATATTGCCAACGGAAGAAATGTAAGCCAATAAAAGGGAAGAGAAAAGGCTCTAAAATTTTAGGCCATCCTTGTAATCTTACCAAAAAGAAACCCTGTACAAAAATGGAGAGAAAACCAAAACAAACAAACTTCCTTCCCATCTTCAACCTTAAAATAATGAAGAAGGAATGATAACTTCCTCCCCTATCTTTTAGATTCAAAGGAGAGGAACTGCTCCATTTCACTCCACCCCTTCATCTCATCATCCGGGGCTCTGAAACAGAGCTACACATTCTTGTAAATCACACCACAAGCAATAGCAAATACCCTCTTCGCTTGCCGAAATAATTTACACTTCGACTGCTATTGCCGGTGCTCTTGATGGGGGAATCCCTTGAGACTTTGAAGTCTCAATCTTTGATTTTACCTCGTCCACGACCAGCCGAGTGAGAAGCAGTCCTGCCACAAGAGCTGCTGCCATCAGCATTGTGAACACTGCACTCCAGCTCTTAGCAGAAATGTAGCCTGTCAACAATGGCCCAATTGCAGCTCCCACAGAGCCTGTGCCATCTATAATGGCTGTTACTGTTGCCAGTGCCCGAGAGTTCCCGTTCAGTGAGCTGTGTGTGCCCAAATCTGCTGATACTGCTGTTGTTATAAGGGCATATGGCCCATTTACAAACATGCCGGCAATAAACATGAGGATGACGTTCACATACAAGGAGACATGCCCATAGCTCCGGTAGAAGAAGAGAGCTGGAATTGCACAGTACATGAAGCTTGCAGCTGTTATGGCTCTGGCATCAAGACGGTCTGAAATGTGTCCTGCCAGAATCCCCCCAATCACACCTCCTACATCAAACATTGTAGACAGGTTCCCTGCTGTCTCATCAGACAAATACTTGCCATTGATTGCTGCAAGATGAAAAGAAAATGCAGTCAAGAACAGAACACTTTTGCTTTATCAAAAGATCAGATGCCTATATAAGTCATGACTCTAGACCAGGAGACAGAGTAGGAAGGCAGAAGAAGTCGACAGAAATTGAGGTCGGTACCTGTGCGGCTGATGTAGAATGGGAGCCAATAGAGGAATGTATAAGCCACCAATTTGGAGAAGAACAGGCAAAGAGCAAAAGGGGCAACTCCAGGAATCTTCCATGCCTCAATGAACCCCACAGCTTTATCTTTTACAACCTCTGTTCCTGAACCCAACAGAGGTTCTGTTATTCCCTCGCTACCCTTCTTGGGAGACTGCAGTTCATCTTCTTCGCTCTTGGCACCAACAGACTCTGGATTTACAGGCAACAACAGAAAAACCACCAACCCCACAGAAGCAATAAGAAGACCAGGAGCGGCAAAGGACCAACCCCATCCATACTTCAGCAAAGCTGAAGCAATCAGTGATCCTGATATGTTCCCAACAGATGTATGTGCATTCCAAATACCCATAATCAGTCCTCGCTTTTTCTTCCCAAACCAGTTTCCCACCACTGCAACGACTGAAGGCCATCCAGTCGACTGGAAAAGACCCGCAATCATCTGAACCATCAAAAAGTAGTAGAAGTTATGGATGTTAAACCAGTACCCAAACCCAAAGAGAGAAGTGAAGAGACCAGTCCCGAGCATTCCCACTGTCAAAAAGATCCTCAAATCCAATCGATCGCCTAAATGTCCAGCAAAGTACATTCCCAAGGAGTAAACTGAGAGGAAAGCCAGGTCGAGATCTCCTAGCATTGCTGCTCCATCTGTTCCATTGAAAGGGGCCCAGCCATTCCTGAGAGCAGTGGAGACTTGCTTATTCTCTGCAAGGAAGTGGTCTCTCGGCCATGATGGTAAGGTCAGCCCCGCCCTTGACGCCCCGGGGTCGAGGGCGCTTTTGACGATGCTGGCGGTCTTCCGGGCAGCATGGTAGCTCGCATACGCTAGAAATGTCACGATTAGAACAATGGCTTGGTATGTTCTGAAGGAGATAGCAGAATTCCTTGTGTACTTAACGAGTCGAATTGCAGGAGGTTTCTGATAATTTGTTTCAGGTGTTGAATCCCCTGGCGAACCCATGTTAGATGTTTGAAATATGTATCTGAAGAAATGAAGAAGTAGTAGAAGAGACGACTTTCCCTCCCCTTATAGAGCTAAGCGTGCCATCTGAAACCAGAAAAGAACAGAATAAGAACATTTCAGATCAGATTTCAACAAATAAACAAGAATATTTTCACTCTCAATACAGAACGGAAAAGTTAGTAAAGGTAAAAATTTGTCTCCTAATGTTCTGGTTATTTACCATAAGCAAATAGAACTATAGAACGAACGAAGATTATTAGAATTCCGTAATTTGAAGAAAAGGGGATATAGATTTATCAACTAGTACCTCAGTTTTGTTAAAAAATCGAGGCGTCAACAAATCTCTATCAGATTGCTCCAAGCTCGAATGCGGAGTAGCTTGTAAGCACAGAATAACTTAACAGGTTCAATTATCTGCGCGATTAGAAGTTCAATCAATTAGAAYATAGGAGAAGTCAAGTAAACATCGAAAAAAATTTCTGCTTTGGGGCGAAAAAAAATTCCGAGAGATATTAACTTAGAAGTTTGAACTATGAAAGAACAAAAGAAAAGGGACATGTTTCCCTCTTATATGGAACACTTGACAGAATATATGCTCTGCAAATTTGGAAGTCTGGACAGGTCTAAGATTTCTAGAAACACTAAAATGAAAAAGCTCAGAGATAGCAAATTGAATAAATTCRAAAATCGAACAAATAAGAACCAAAAACTAGAAAAGAAAATCTGAGTCAAACCCATAAAAATCGAAGCCCCTAAAGTGATATTTGGAAAAGCACCTATCAACAAAAATGGATTGTAACGATCATCCTGGCACTCAAGATGAATGAAGCAATATCGATGGAAGGATGGATTTACAGGAGAAATCAGTTTGAAGGATGAAAGAAAGACTTTTCGACATTTTAGCAAGGAAGTAAGCAAACCCAGGAAGCCAGGACATCGTACCTTGCTTAATTCAGCTCAGAAGATGGGTATGGCTAGATTCTCTCTCACAAACACAGTTGCTCTCTTCTTTCACTGGTTTTCAGTTGATTAACGACCAAGTCCTTCGGCAGCAATGCTAGGAGGATTTAAGAGCAACGCCCGTAAAAATTTGGGAGAATGACCAATCAGCCCAGATCAGAATTTTATAGCCCCAAAGACAGGGGGAATGCATAAATTTTTTTAGTATAATTACTGAAATGACCTTCGTTCTCCTTCCAAACTACGGAAGGCAGACAGTGTTGGCTACTTGTCGCCATGTTACGACTTTGACCATTATAGCCTCTGCCCTCTGTAAGAGAGGTTGATTACTTCTTTGAACCAAGAATCCGGAAACCAGATCCCAATATTCGTTCGCCCCACAGGACGCGCCCCACAGCACATCCCAACCGTGAATTGGAAGCATCTCCCCATTCCCCAATGCACGCAGAGGCATACGAGGGGCACTGATGTGTTTAGTAACTAGGGACATTTCTTGAAAAGCACTTTCTGTAATTTCTTAATTCTGAATTTTGAAAATTGTCTAATGTCCACCTTAACTCCAAGAATTTTTTTGTTTGTCTATGTAATTCAATAAAAAATAATATTAAAAATCAGTATAATGATTAATAATTAAAAATAAATAATATTGCTAATTAATATAATAGTTAATAATTAGTTAACAACTAATAATTATTAATTATTTATAATTATAATAAGTCATTATTAACTTTTTGTAATTCATTAATAATTAATTATTATTACTAATTATTAATAATTACTCATTTTTATTATTAATCATTATTAATTCATTATCGCTAATTAATCATTAATAATAATAATTATTATTAATTCATTATTATTACTAAGTAATACTTAATAATTAATATTATTACTAATTATGATTAATTCATATTCAATTTATTATTAATTATTAATTCATTGTAAATTAACTATTAGTGTCATTGTTATTGATTAATTAATTATTCTAATTATTATTAATAAATTGTTAATACTTATTAATTTACTATTATTAATTATTGATTAAAATGATTCATATTCAGAAATGTTATTATTAATTAATTTCAATTATTGTTAATTTATGCATTATTGATTATTAATATTATTAATAACTGTATAATACTATATAATATTATTATTGACTATTAATTGCTAATTGATGTAACCGTTTTTGGTCACGTACCATTTTTTGGCTAAGTACCTCGTTGTTTGACCCGGTGGTGACGTGCCTTGGTGATGAGCTACTTGGTGG
>NW_010729095.1:3892050-3909270 GCF_000365185.1 Nelumbo nucifera | reverse complement strand
ATAGGCCGCCCGTGGGCCGTGTGCAGGTCGCGCCAGGCCAGCCAGACCGGTGCCCGGGGGGGACACCAACTTGGTAAGTTGTTGCCTGGGTGCTTGCCTAGTTGTCACGAGGTGCCACGTGTCGCAATTTCACTGGAGGGCCAAATCTGCCCTCATCACCTATATACCATGAATTAATAAATATTCATTATATATAAATATATAGTATATTCTATATTATTTAAAATATAATATTTTATATATATTTMTAGTTTTTTATTATATATTTTTATATATTTATAATATATATTATAAAAATAAAAAATAAAAAAAATGACGAATTGAACCGATCAACTGATTAACTGATTTGCTTCGATTATCGGTTTTCCATAAATCGTTAATACCGATTTGGTTTAAAAAATAGGCCCATGGTTTAGTTAACCAAACCATGAGCACCCCTAGAGACTGTGCTCACATAGTTCTTACAACCTTTTACATTCATGCATTGGGAATATCTTTGTACTTGTATACTTTTTTCATGGAGAGATATTCCCAATGCAAGGTTGCAAGGCACTATGTGAATGGTTAGAGCATAGACTTGTGAGGATCAAATCCGATTTCAAAACATAGGTTCGGTCTCTATCACTAAAGACGAGATTCAGTCCTCACATTGTCCTTGCAACTCTTATAGTCGTACATTTGGAAGATCTCCATACTCATATTTTTCATTCATGGGGAGATGTTCCCAATGCAGGGTTGCAAATGTTGTGAGGACTGAATCTTGATTCCTGTAAACAAGGTTTAGACCTTAAGTTACTTGAGGCATATTCCTTTAACCTTTAGGCTCGTTAGGGGTGGATTAGAGCTGGGTCAAGACAAATACATGGCTGTTTGAGCTTAGCTTGCCAGAACAATGTTAAGCTTGAGCTCGACTCAAGCTAGAAACTTGAGCTCGAATTCGGCTTGGCTCAAAAGCTTGCAAGTTTGAGCTTGGCTCGTTGAAACAATGTTAAGCTGAAGCTCAACTCTAAGCCAAGCTTCCTATAAAAAGAGAAAATTATACATATAAAAATTATTTTTTACATACAAAAATTATTTATTATTTTACATATAAAAAATAAAAAATATGCATATAAAATTATTCTTATTTTATATAAAAAATAAGAATTGTAAAAATTATTCATTATATGTATGTGTGTATGTACTAGGCTCGATTAGGCTTGTAAGCCTTATGAGTCGAGCTTTATTGGGCTTGAACTTGGCTCAAAGCTTGGTTTAAATCGAGTCAAATCAAATTATTCACAAGTTGAGCTCGGATAACTCATAAAAARCTTGATTTGTTTCCACCCCTACGCTCATATTCTTTAAGATGTGGGTCTTGGTAATTTTCCCTACCAAAGTTGAATTTCATTTATACCAAAGAAGAAGAGGAATTTAAGACAATTTAGGGCTTGTTCTATTTTGTAATAGGGAAAGCTATGGCTCATTTCAAAACACACTACAATGGTATGGTGTGTTCTATGTTCCAAAACTATGGTTCTATAATGCACCATGTGTTCTACATGCTGTAGTGTGATGTGTTTTGGGATGAGCTACAACAAGTGATATGTTATGCACTGTGGTGTGTTTTTAATTGAATATTATATATTATTAAAGATAATAAACAATTAGTTTAAGTAAATCTAATAAAAATCAATTGAACATAACGCAAAAACAATGTAATAATTAATTAAACATAATAAAAATAACAATTAATTACTAAAAATAAAAGACTAGAACTAAAATAGTTGTAAATCTGATATGCTGTAACCAATTTGAATTTAATATACTCCCCCTTTTTATTTAMTTTTGACAACTTTTAAATATCAAATTTAATTTCCCTTTTCTTATTCAATTCTAACAAATTTTCAAATTCAAATTTAATTAATGTCACTGTTAATTAGGCATCACATTTAATGACATGCCATTAAGGGCAAATTAAGTACTACATTTAAGGCAATGTTCAAATTCAAATTTGAATTTGACATAGTACTAAATTTACATATTAAAAATTAGAGTGTGGAAATCATAAATCTACATTGGGCCTGTCCGTACTTTTCCCTAAAAATTATACATTGGGGACAAAGGGCTTTGAAATTTGAACCCAAGTCATTAGTTTATAACGACTACAAGTTCACCACTATGCCATGCCTTAAGTGTTTGACATATTAGTATGTATTTTAATTCTTAATTAAACTCTCTTTTTAGTTGATGACTATGAATAACAGCTAAAATTCATTAATAGAAACTATATTGATATTTTTATACTAAGGTGTGTGTATAATGTGTGCGTGCACACACATTTTAATTCTTCCATAATTTTTCAWTGGTTTCGAATTATGTTTGGATATTTCACACTTTGTATAAATCAATGAAATATGTTTTTTTATGTTTAAAAACTTATTTATAGTTATATAAAATTAATATTTACTGTTATTAGGTATTTATATGAATTTCTCAGTGCATCCATTTATATCTTGATTTTTTATCCATATCTATACATATTCAAAATGCATCTTGATGCATCTCTTAAAATTGTCTCTCCAGTACATATTGTGATTCCAATACTTTAAACCTTGCAGAGAATAATAGGTAAATCTAGCAATTCTTCTATTCGACAATTACATGGCTTCAATATTCAAACTTCCTAGTTTAGTTCGATCATGCATGCTCTGTTCTCAATTTTTAAACAAATGTTATGCTTTCTTGTTTCAGCTTTAAACTTTAATGCTTATTCTTTTTCAATCGGTCGTAAAAAACTCAGTAGGTTATTATGTTCCTTTGAATGGTTAAACGTAATTTGCTTTTACTTCATGCGTTTCAATTGATAGACTTTTTTTATTTGTTTGGGCACTGTCTTGTTCATTTTGATGTGGATGGTGAACTGCTGGAAGCCTAATTCGTTGAGCATTTATCTTATAATGATAAAAAAGGAAAAATTGCCTTCTTTGATAGCAATAAGAGTAATGGCAGCAATCATGAAACTAAGTCTAAAATTCAAGGGGGGGGGGGGGGGGGGGGGGGCGGGATTCCCATCCTTTCAGAAAATGTTATTGGCTGAGCAAATAACGACAGCTTTAGGTTTTATTATTTTATGATTTAAAGAAAATTTTATTATATAAAACATTTCAAAACTTCATTCTGTTCATTGTCCTTAAATCATGCTGTTTTTTTTTTTCAGTTTTATAGGAGAATGAAATGATGTATAGTAATCCATTTGTTTTTTTTTTATTTTTTTATTTATTTTTTCATGTCTTTATCTCACAGTGGACCTGTTCATGGGCCGGGTAGCCTGACGGGCCGGCCCGACCCCTAGATGGGCTTGAACATGAATTTTAGCCCGCGGGTTTGACCTCGGTCCTAAAAGCCTGGCCCGACTTTTTAAAGTTTTTTCTAAACCCTAAATTCCTAAAACCAACTAACCCTTTCCCATTTCCCTCTTTTCATCTTCTCAATTCTCCTCATTCTCACTCTCAAACTCTCAGAACCAGCGACGAACTCAGGCATCGTTCACTCTTAGAGGCAAGCTCAGACTCTTAGGACCGATGAACTCAAGCACTATTCTCAGTTCTCCTCACTCTTAGACTCTTAGGAACCRAACTGATGATGAATAAGCAATGGTTTTGTTAGATCAAGCTTCGGGCTTTTTATAAGAGCCAGGCTTGGGCCCAAGTTGTAGGCCCGTTGGTCAGGCCGGGCTTGGGCTCAGGACTGAAAAAATTCTGTTAATGAAGAGCAAAAGCCCAGTCCAGCCTGATCCATGAACAAGTCTAACTCCGATACCCCTTAATAGAATTTGAACATAAACAAAAGGTCACATCAATTTGCTGTTTGGTAAGGAAAAATACTTGCACCTACCATGTTGGAGGACATGCATGCTTCCGAAGGCATTTTATACAATAAATTTATGGTTTAGGGGTTTAAGAATTTAGGCAGGGTTTAAAGGTTTAGAATTTGGATTTTATGTTTTAATGCTTTGGTTTAGGTTTTTATTATTTAAGGGTTTAGAGTTTAATTTTAAATTATAGGGTTTTAGGATTTAAGGATTTGGAGTTTAGATTTTAGGGTTTAGGTTTGAAGGTTTAAATATTAAAAAAAAAAAAAAACTGAAAATAGGTGGTAGGATGCATGTCATCCAATGGGGTAGCTTGGTTTAAAACATTGTATGTTCTTGTTATTGGGGTTGCATATAACCACATTCAGCAGGAAAATCTTTTCTTCATAGAATTTTATTTTATGCTATAGTTGGCTTAGGCCTCAAAACACCTTGAGGCTTAGGCTTTACCCCTACCACACCACACCCAACCGCCTTGCCTCTACTTTTAAACTTTTGAAATCGTGATGTGCTTGGTTGCAATGCAAATAAATTTTCACTGACGTAAAACTATAACAATGCAAATGATTTGAGTGTAAATTCTGACTTATTTTTGTTTTAAAATTTAGCTTATTTTGTTTGATTGTAATACAAATGGAATAAATTAAAATATGAAGCAGAATAATAAAGTAAGACTTAACAAAATTAAACAAAAATTTACTTTTTTTTTTTTAATTTGCATTCCCATACATTCGTACTAGTGCAAATAAAATTGCACTGCAGCCTTGATAGCCACTGTAAGAATTTGATTCAGGCTCTGTCTAGTGAGACTTCATCAGTAGCAGGGGATGACTTATTTTTTGTTCAGGATATACTTAATCTGCTGAAAAAGTGGTGTAATTTGTTGTGTTTTCTTTTGTTTTTCAGTCTATTTCCTCTTGTACCAACAAAAGAAAAATCTCCTCAATTACAGTTGTGGCTCCTACTGTAAATGAATTTTTTTAACTTCACAAACAATAACCATTTTCTGTTTGGCCGGTAAATCAGCGGTTCAACCATCAGGTAAAATATATTAACCTGTAACATCCAAAATTAAATAAAAATTAAAAAATATATACAATATAAGAATATTAAAAATTAAATAAAATACGTAAAAGAAATCAGGCGTGTTTTATTATATCTTTATCTCATTAATAAAAATTAACTTTGATAATTCTAAATTCCAAGAAAAAAAAAGACAAATAATGCTTAGTAATTCAATAAGTCGGGTCACCCACTAAACCTTCTTTTTTTTTTTTAATTTTTCTGAGTATATACACGGGAGAATGACTGTTCAATTCACCCTGAATTCTTAGTTTTACCGTACAATTAATATAAGTATCAACTCGGAATTGATGTCAATACACTGTAGTGCAGTGTACTTTTTCTATCTAATTTTCTACTTTTATCAAATCTGATGGTTGATCAATCAACCAATCCGATTGACTGGCTGGACCTGGACCACAGGTTGAAAGCATTGTTTGATAATAGAAAAGGATATGCTAGGATATATCCTATTCCTATCATACAAACCTGGGAAACATGGCACATGGGTGCACAACGAACTGGGTAGCCATTTTCCATGAGATCCCAATCCTAATCCTTTTCAGAGATGATATTGCCTCACACGTATAAGGGTACAAAATTTGTCGAGCATTAAAATAGAATCTTCATCACGTGAATTGCACGTGTTTCATTTTCTTTTTGTCCTTTTCAAATTCCTCGTTGCACGTTTTGGTTTTTTTGCCCACTGTATTAGTTAGAAAGCTCATTTCGGACCACAAATCTAGAACATTGTCGTTGACGACAGATGACTGTTCAACGAGATCGTCACACAATATTCTGATTTGACGTTCAAGAGGCGCTTGTACTACTATCGTATGTTTCACTCCTGATCTCCTACGTATTATTAGGTAGAACCGCGGCAATCGTGAACCGGCACTGTTTTTATTACGGGGAATATCGTATCGTATTCATGATCATAGATACGATACGATATATCTTTGTATTGAGTTGTATCATACTGTATCAGTGGATATGATCCAATACACAATGATATGAGGCGTATTCGTATTTAGTTTGATAAAAATATATATTGACTATTTTTGGATTGTTTTTCATCTTTAATATAAGTTAAAAAGTAGTATCATAAAAATTAAAATAAATAATTTAAGATTTAATTTTTTCAAAAAAATTATAAAAATAATATATTTCATCTACCTTAAATGATTTATGTATTATATGTTAAAAATGAAAATATAATTATTATTTGAAAAAATAAAATTATCATATAAAAATACTGAATAAATAAACTTTTCCAATAAAATTAATAGAAAATAAAAAATTGTAATTATAAAAACTGAAATAAATAATTTAAGATTTAATTTTCTCAAAATAAATAAATTTTCACAACGGGCGCTTCACACGCACATCTCAGCATGTAGTAGGAATATCTCCGTCTTTATCATTGGGAGATGATCCAAAGACATAATTGAGATAGAATTCGGATCTCCTACCCACACGTTGGGAATATCCTGATAAGTGCGAGTAAAATTCTTATCAGTAGGAGATCTGAATACGTTGGGATTTGTGATGYGCTATGGGGTGCTGGTGTGAACTCTCTTTCACGCGCACCGTCATGAAAATCTGCCTCATCTCCCCTCCTCGGGAGGTGATGAAAACTGGATGGAAGTAAAATGAAGGGCAATCTGGGTACATTGACCAACGGACATGAGCTACAGCTGTAATGGCAAAATCGTGATATTAGCATTAAACGGGGGTTAACCTAACTTCCCCCATAGCGCTTTAATTTTCAAATCGAAAATGTGGATGAATAGGAAAAAAGTATATTCGCACCAAGAGGATAAATATTCCGGAATATCCGAGCGGATAATTCCTTACGTGTGTGCCGCACATTCTTCCCGCTTTCACGGTCCACAGAATCACCGCACGCCTAGTTCCTTAACTGCCGACGTGGCTAAACCCATGGACGAGTTTTTCACTCACAAACTAAAAAATCTCAGCAACCAATTATTGCCACGTGGCAATAGGCAGGTCCTCCGCTGAATGTCTTGTCTCGTCCAATGTTATCTGATAAAGCCCCCTTCCATTTAAATGAACCTTCTCCTCTCTTTCGCCACTGTTCGAGTGTCAAATCTTGGCTGACCACTATTGACTGGCATGGGCCTGTTCTTACATTGACTGACTGGCCAGTGGCTGGCCATGCTTGCGATGTTCAAACTCGACGTGTGTTATAAGCTTTGTTCGTGCCAGGGAGGAAAGTTGGTCTCTCTTTCCATGTAGTGTTCTATAATGGCCGACCCTGTTAGTAGCTTTTTTCTCTGTTTGATAATGATGATGGTTTGATAGAAGAAAGAAAGGGGAATTTATGTTTGTTCCTCTCACAAATTTTAGGGGTTTTTACGCTTCAGTCCACCTAAAAAATCCTAGTTCCATTGTACAGTTGGGGCTGGGGTAGGTGTCAGTTTGGAATTGATGTTAATTTACAATTGGGTATAGATGTTACAGGTGGAATTTGTTTATAATTTTGAATTATTATAGGTCTAAAGTTTAAGTCAGAATTCTGAGGTGGAGTGCAGTCTAAAAATTCTTTTTTATTAAGAGATATTTATGATTTACGTCTCTTCATAAATCTTTATTAACTTTTTGAAAAGAAATTTATGATTTATTCTTCCTTAAAAATTTTTATTGGTTTTTCGAATGTATCGTTCTACTTATACTATTGTCGCTCCTTATATTGTGATATATTTCCTCATCTGTCACTATTTTCCTTAAAATTTAGAGGTTTTTATTGATTTCTTTACAGCCTCAAAATAATAAGAGAGAATAGGAAATTGAAGGTTTCCTCTTATTTTCTTCTACAAAACCAGACATAACCATGGTGAACCAGAAAATGCATGCATTTAATGGTAAAATAATTAAAAAAGAGGGAATGAATCGGAGATCATCAGTTTATTAAAAAAGAGGGAAAGAGTAATCAGAAAATGCTTAAAGTGGGGTTTGACCAATAACAAGTGGTTTTTGTGGTCTCTCAAATAAAGTTTGATCAGCAGGAAGATTGAGCAGCATTATGAATCTTATTTATTATGGTTGAGAGGGTCTAAGCTATGTTAGAAAAGAGAGGAAAGAGCATATCATCAGCTGGCTAGAATTCTGAGGCTTTGTAGTTTATAGTTTCTGAGGGCGAGCTTATATGTGAAAGATGTAAATTATAAATAGAGTAATACTTGGTTCATGTATCCATCCAATAGGAAATGGGATTCAGTCAGTGCAAAGCTCGTTCAAACAATCATCATAGTCTTGTATTGGAAATATCTCTGCATGAAATAAAGTAAAGAAGTATGGAGATGTTGTTGATGCAAGGCTGTAAACTGGCTTTGCACGGACTGAAGCCGATCTTATCCAATAGGGGATGCTTTGAATTAGCAACTCTAATATAATTATAAAATTCCTGATTAGTAGTTGTACTTTGGGCTTAGTTTCACTTTGATATTGGAACTTTTAAATATCTTTCGAGTGTTATCTAATTTTCTTTATCAACTATTCAAATATTGATAAAAATGAATAATCTTAAATTCTTGCATCTTCTATTTAATAAAGTTGGGGTCTCCGGAATGCCTATTAAGACATGACCCTGAATAAAAGAGGCAAGAATTTGGGACTGTTCATTTTTTTATTAATATTTGGATGGTTGATAAAAAAAAAAATTAGATGACACTAAGGGCATTTGCATCTTTTCAAATACCACTTAACAGCTGATTAATGGTAGTTACTAGATTAACCTGTTTTAAAAATTTTTATCGTATTTTAAAATTAGGAGACCAAAGTGGCACTAGAACCAAAATACAAATTACTAATCAGAAATTTCCCTTTAATTTAAAAATAATAATATTATAAGGGAAGGATTACCTTGATTACTCATCAAACAGTTATTGGCAGCTGAGACGTCAATGAGACCACAAAGAGATGCATCTCTCTTTATTTAATTACTTCTTACATATATAAATAATAATTTTTTCTCCATGGAACCATACAATTGAGTAGTCCATCCCCCAAAATCAGTAGAGGCCTTACCAACTAACCAGTTGGCATCGTGCATGTACAAATGTAACTTAATTTAAAGGTTTAGATTCCATTACCATCTTAACGATAAGTGCTGCAAATGAATTGGATTCAATTTGATTCGACATCAAAACCAGTTTGATTAAGTTCGATTTGGATATCTATTTAGCCACAATTGGACTTAATAATATGGTCCATTTATTAATCAATTAATTAGGTCAAATTCAGATATTGCATGATAATCATCAAATACGATTCAACTACATGTATGCATATAATTCTTTAGATTTGAGTGGGAATTGGAGTTAAAGACAAACTTATATTTTGGTTTATAGGTTACATTTTTATTTTATATTTAACTTTGTAGACTGTTTCCTAATTTTATATGGATTTACTAATGTTTTAATTGAATCGGATATTTGAATATGTAAATGAATCGAATTTGAATCCATATTTTCCATATATGTTATATATTGGATTGGATTTGGATCTCTTGAACTCTTAATGGGATCGGATTTGAATATATATCAATTATGTGACGCTTGGGTTGAGCTCCATTAAAAATTTTAAAGAATTCCCAACCCAAGTCGCATCCTTATTTGCAATCCTATCAATCATTTGACATTTTCAACTAAAATGGTCAAACCAATAATCTATTACTCCAAAAGATCTCTTGACATTACCTTCGTGAATTAGGAACATCTCCCCTGTTTTCTTATTTGAAGGAAGGCACATTCCATTCAAATAAAATTTTCAGAATGCAATTAAAATGATATCAGTAGCAAAAAGTCAATACAAAGTGATAACTTATAAGCAAGCAAAGAGTAAACCCTTTACAAAGCAACAGGTTAACCCACTGAGCATACTCCTGAACCCTTTACAAATTGCGTAAAGACTGAAAAATGCCAAAACTGAAAAACAAATTTTATATTGAAACTACAAAATTTGGATGGCTGCCATCGATTGGGGCCATTGGCCTAGCCAAGTAAATGAATTCATATGTAAAAGTCACCAAGTCATAATGTCTTGGTATGCTTGCTGACAATTTGGGTTATCAATAAAGTGGAAGTTTAAATAACTTATTCAACTATTTCAGATTTGATGTATAATTGGCATCCGTAGGCGGATCTATATATATGTCAGTGTGGGTAATTGATCCTAATGATATTTGAAATTTTTTTATATAATAAGAAAAAATTTTGTTTTCTCACAATTATATATTCACTCAAATAAAATAGTAGGGGTTAATTTTATTTATTTATTTTTTGGTAATAATTAAAGGCTCAAATCATTATTTTCAAAACCGGACCAGACCGGATGGTCGGACTGGAAAAACCAGTAACCAGTCAGGCCCTCGGGTTCGGTTACACTAAAAACTGGAAATCTTTAAAAAATGTTGAAAAAGTCAAAAAACCGCTAACTCGGGTGGTTAGACCGTTAAACCGTTTGACCTAGGTAGTGGTTCGCAGGTTCTTTTTTTTATTTTCAATGTTTTAAATAAAATAAAAAAAAACAAAAATTAAAATTCCTTTAATATCCCCATCCCAAATCAATTAATCGAATGTAGGGTTAGAACCCCATTTTCGTTCTTCCCTCCTCTCAGCCCTCACACCCAACTGATGACCTGCGGCGGCCAGTACCTTCGGTGTTTGACGGTGATACACACCGACCGACGACAGTGAGTTTGCAGCGGCGGCCATCCCGCACACCCAACCGACCACCTGTGGCGGCCAACACCTTTGGCGTTTGATGGCGACACACATCAACTAACCATGACTAACGGCGACTAACGACGGCAAGTTTGTAGTGGCGGCCAGTATTTTTTGCAATTTGCATCACTTCTCGGCTTTGCGGCAGGCGAGTTTGCAGTGGCGGCCAGCACCTTCGGCGTTCGACGATGACACACACCGACCGGCCGTGATTAATGGTGATTGACGACGGCTAGCGTTTTTTGCAATTTGCAGCACTTCCAAGCTTTACGACGAGCAAGTTTGCAGCACTTCCAGGTAAAAATTAGTGTAATTTTTTGATCAATTAGGTAAAATTAATGTGTATTGAAGTCTTTTACAGATCAATCTTGGTTGCATAGCAATCTAACATTCTAGAGTGAATGCTCATATTTCTCCCCTTTTATTTTGGTGCCAAGGGAATTATCTCTGTGAATCTTGATTTTAGGTCAAGGATTTTTGCATTTTAGGACTTAACATTCTAGAGTTTTTTTTTCTGTTATTTTTTGAATTTTTTTGGTTTTTTATTCTGTATTTTTTAGATTTGTTTTGTATTTTAGTTTTATATTTTTTATGTATTTTGTATTGTATTATATTTTATTTAGATAGTTTTATTTTCTGTATTTTTTGTTTTTTATTTAATTTTATACTATTTTTTATTTTTAATTTATTTATAACATTATGGGTCAAACCATTCGACTCAAACGGTTGAACCATTTAACCGGAAACTGATCCCTGATCGGTTCTGTTTCCGGTTCGTTTTTTAAAACCATGGGTCAAATAATGACACGCGTGACATAATACTGAAAGGACATGATATTGGAAAAACTTTTAATTAACCAAATCAACCAATATTATTGACGATCATTGAAGTGATAACCAAACATAAACATAATGCCTACCTCCATTAATGAAAGGTCCTGGATTTACCATTGTTGATATCCATTTAATAATCGAATTGGATGGGGATCTTACATATATAATACATGTAATCATTCAAATTTATGATGAACAAATTTTTTACTCTATTAAAAACATTTTTCATAATTTAATTTTTAAGATGAAGTAGTGTTATCGTCCATTTGTCTCGGGATATTGTGGGGTATATATGTGTTTGGGTTCCCATCCTTAGCTTTTTGAGTTCAGCTTCACTCTTCGGAATAATTCTACGACGACATCCTTATTCTTTTTATGTGGGCTATATATGGGATGAATGATCCCACAGTACCCACCCATCAAATCAATCACTTTCTCTCTCCACCGCAAATTTCCATTAGAGAAAAAAACAAAAGAGTGGAGAGCTGATAAAGATTATCCCAGGTATCCAAGTATGCAACAGGCGGCTGGTATTTAATCTTGTTTTATTTTATTTTTCGGTGAGAAAAATATCTTTCATTGATAAAAATTGATTGCCAAATTTACGGGTGATGATAGATTAGTTCGGTTTAGTTTTAAGGTAAAATCTAAAACATATACTATAAGGGTTTGATTCTAAGTTTTTAGAACTGAAACTTATCATATCAAGATTGATTCTTAGTTGGTTCTAGCCTTGGTGGTTTCATCATCAGTTTAAAGTTATATTGTGGAATCTATCCTTTCTTTACCCCTTTCAAAAAATGGAAACTGTTTTTTAAAAACTTAATTTTCAATAATAATAATAATAACTCAAAACTTGTATTATTTTTATTGATTAAATCAAATAATTTAATTTATAGATTATCATATTATCAATATTTTCGAACCGTTGTTGAGTCAGATGGTTGAACCATTTGACCTGGAACTGTCCAAGCAACCAATTCCATTTTACCCTTAACTCATTCTTAGGCCAAAAATCATTGATTTGGTCAAAGAACGGCTGACCCAAGTGGTTGAACCATCGACTCGGACAACGGTTCACCGTTTAATAACAAAACAAAAAGGATACTGAAAGATGGAGAGAGACTCTCACATTAGAATTAAGAGATCACTGAGATCCCAGAGAGAAAGAGAGAGAGAGAGAGAATAGACGTCGATTTTCTGCTATGCTTCTATTGTCGCTGCCATTTCCATCACCATCGTCGTTGCCATCATTAATAAATGCTGGATCCTCCTCCACCTTCGTCTTCCCTCATCTCCTTCCTTTTCTTTCTTTCCTTTTTTCTTCTTTCTTTCTTAGCCGATAACCACCTTTGTCTCAGCCTCTCTTCTCATAAAAGAAAGACAACGACAAATATTTGCCCTAATCTAAACCAAATTGTCTAAACCATTCAACCCAGACAGTCGAACCACTGACCCAAGAATCGGTGGCTTCAACGGTTCCGTTTCCGGGTTGATTTTTAAAACCTTGCGTATTATATTAATATATAGTTTGACACTAATTATTATAATTTAAAGTTTATAAATATTGTCTTTTACATTACTTACTATACAAATTCAAATATTTAACTGAAAGAAAAATGATCAAGTCACTTATACCATTGTCTTTGTAATTATGAGTGTTTGGATTTAAATCTTTACATCTTCAATTTTTATTTTTGGATTTTACTTTAAGACAAGTTTGGTTGAAGGCCGATCAAGGCAGTTATCCAAGTTAGTTCGGGTAGGTAAACCCTTAACTCTAGAACTGGCCTGTTATATTATGTTAATATATAGTCCAACACTAATCATTATAATTTAAATAATATAAATATTGCCTTTTGCATTATTTATTATACAAATTCAAATATTTAATTGAAGAAAAATGGTCAATCACTTTAAGTGATATACTATAGTCAATTGAGACCATTGTTTTTGTAATTATGAGTGTTTGGATTTAAATCTTTACATCTTCATTTTTTTTTTTTTTTTGGAATTCATTTTAAGATAAGTTTGGTTCAAGGCCAATCAAGACAGTTATCCAAGCTAGTTTGGGTAGATAAACCCTTAATTCTAGAACTGGCCTGGGTGGGGGTCAATTCTAAAGACCCTACCCGATAACAGATTTGGTAGAATCAGTTCAAAGATAGTTCCATTTGATTTTGAGTAGAACCCACCCATTTGCCCACCCCTATTAATTGTTTGCTTGTTTGTTGGTTCTTTTCTTTTTTTGGGTTGGTAATTGATCTTGAGAAAAGTAGGAGGCCTGAAAGTGGGCATATATGAATATACTCATATCATGCCAATCCCCTTGAAAAAATATTTGGCCTTGACTGTCAATAGGGCTCTCTTCGTATGGCACATTAATTCATACAATTCTAGAACTATAATTTGTGCTGGCTTTAGATATATTGAGTTTTTTTTTTTTTGGCATTTTAACGAAATACATTTAAATTAGTTGGTAACGGGTAACATGACTTGAATCCGTTTCTCCGCTGGGACTACTCAGCTAATGTACCARTAATACAGTTATTATCATTACTGTATTATTGTATTTGTCCTGGAATATGCTGGCTATACATTTTGAATATTTTCAGCGAGGCTATGTTTGGAAATGATTCAAATGGAGTGTAAATCCCGGTTCAAGGTAAATTTGTACTCTGATTCACTTTTGCTTGTGTTTAGCAACATTACATTTATGCATTGACAAATGATAGACCAATGCATATTTACATTGAAAATAAAATGTAAAAGTACATTAATAAAAAAGAATTAAATTTCTACTCAAGTGGGCTTTGGATAAAAAGAGCAAATGTTTTATTGAAATTCACATTTGCATTCATTACAGTTAAAAGTCTGTTTGATAAAAAAGCATATGCTTTACACTCTATATATTTGCATTCACACTTATTTGCATCGTTTCCAAACTAACTGAATGACAATGTACAAATAAAAGAGAAATGTTCCTGATTAACGTCTGCAATGTTTAGTGATGTGGGTAATATCCAAGGTTCAAAATATCAATGCGCTTCATACGTCAGTAGAGACATATCTGGCAGTATTGATAGTTCTTTTTAGTTGTTTCGTTTTTTTTTTTTTTTTTTAAATCTGATTCAGAGAGGCTAGTTTAAGGTCTGTCCATCCCCTGAACTGATCAAAACCTTGATACACCCTCTGTAGGGAGATATCAAAAATCTCTTGATATAATACATATCAACCAATATATAAACCAATACATATCAATACTTTCTTACTCAATTTTTCCTACCCACTCTCTATCCACCATGAAGGGTGGTCAGAAAAGGTCAGCTATTAGTGGATTTTCTGTCCCACACAACGTCACAAGCTACTTAGGTTGTCCCTCCAGTTTGACGGCCGGGCCGACTTCAATTATATTGATAAACAAATGAATYGCTTAAAATAATACATCGGATGAGGTCTCTTGTATTTGATCCAATCCTCTAAAGTCTAAATAAATAAACAAAGATATAAAGAAAGATTGTTGGGGGCTGCCAAAATACCCAAAGCAACCATCCAAGACCAACCGACTGYCGGTATTTGATCTTATGGAATCAGTTGGTAATGAAAGATAGAAGAATATGCTATCTTCATTATGCGAATATTCGCCCACTTGATGTTATGTGACTGATTTGGGGTGCATCATTTCAGATAAGCTATGATATTTTTGTTTTGAGCTTCAGCGCTCAACTGGCTTTGTTCGATAAGTCATTTTTTTTTTCTATTACTATAGAAGATGTTCTTAATGCATATAAGTGCATATGGGGATGTTTAACGGAGAACCAATTCAAAATGGAAAGAGATTTGATGATGTGCGATCTGGAAGCTCCTATATGGAAGATTGTTTAGTCATGTTTGTGTGGTAAGTTGGATCAAATTGTAAAATATGAATAAGAAGGATTGGGGTGGTTGATCCGAGGAAATCACTCCGATGTTTAAGTCGGTATTCTTGTAGTGGTTGCGAGCTAAAGTTTGAGTGTTAAAGAGCCTAAATATAAGTAATCACGCGTACCTAGACCCTAGAGGGGTTGATGCCCTTATATAGGTGAGCAATCATAGGTCTCGCAAAACGGTTCCGGGATCTGCGGCCTGAGTGGACGAGATCCGCTTCCACTTTAGTTAGAGAGAAACGTATCAATCAATGAAGTTTATCGTCACCGCCCAATTCGGGTGGGGAGAGGATAAAGTCTGCTTTTATGCGGCGTGATCCCGTGATATTCGGAGTATGCTAGGAAGCTTCTGGAGTCGATTACGTGCCACTTAGGTTCCTGAGCCCCGAATTGGCTTAGGCGCCGAGGTAACTTTATGTCGAGGTGGCCGAACATCCGAGCTTTGAAAACTGCTGACTAGGCTACCCTTGCTAAGTTGACATTCTTTAGGCAGATCACGTCCACGTGACTTTTACTTACTAGGTCGTGCCAAATTTCCTCATCAATTGCCCCCACTCCTCGTGCCAGGGGTTCTGACCTGGCGCGGGGAGTTCATGACGAGCCTAGGTGGATTTGGCCTGAAGTCTAGGTGATGTGGTGGGTGGATCGTTGATCAGACCTGTTTGTCCATTTGGCTCAACCAGGAAGTGATTCAGTCCTCGAGATCGGGGACTTGCTTCTTTACTTGGGGGACTTGCTTTTTTTTCTTTTCTTGCTGCTCGTTTCTTCTTCCTCTCTCTTCCACTTTTCTCCTGGATGGTTCTTGGTTTTCTAGTTTACCTCTTCTTTTGTGCTGATAAACTGATCGACCAACTTGTGGAACTCAATGATGTTCTTTGGCTTTGTTGGCCACGATGTGCCACTTGAACTCTTTGTGGGTGATTCCTTTGTGCACTGCAGTAAGATGTATTGCTGGGTCAAGGTCTGGTATTTGCAAACATGTCTCGTTGAAGCGCTTGACGTAGCTCTGAATTGACTCTCCTTCTCTCTGCACCATGTTCAGAAGGCTCCTTGTGACTTTGGGCACTTATTACTAGTGATAAAGTGGGTCGTAAAGATATCTGCGAACTACGCCCAACTCCTGATGGAACCCGATGCGAGGTTTCTGTACCAGGTCCAAACTACTCCTCTGAATGTGGTGGAGAAAGCCACGCACATACAAGCCTCATCAGCCCTAGCGAGATGCATCTGGGACTTGAATGCGCCTACGTGATCGTTTGGACCAAAGGACCCATCGTACTTGTCTAGCGGTGGTACCTTGAAATCTTTCGGCATTGGTGCTGCTAGGAGCTTGGGTGATAAGGGGAAGGCCGGCTCAAGAGAGCATGTGTTGTTCTTGTGGCCACCAAGCTCATCTCCTCTCTTTCTTGACCTTGGTCTACTGGATGGTTGGGGTTCGCTGGTAGATCATTCCTAGCTGATGAACGGCGAGTCTTGCGACGTCGCCGCTGTTGTTTCTTTGGTGGAGCGGCATTTGTATTGTCAGCCTCTGTGTTGTCAGGTACTTTGATCTTACTTCGAATAGTAGGGCGAGGTGGTTCAGGGATTCTCCTCTTCGTTTCTTCTTCGCCACATGCTCGGTGCTGGCTGTTGCACGGAAATGAGGGATCTCTTCTCGAGCCTATGCCTCGGGCCTCGAGCTGACGATCTCCATGAGAAGTTTGCTGACTGCGCCTCTCGGGCTAGCTGGGTTCGGGCCTATCCCTTAAGCTTTCTCTTCGGGAGGCAGGGGGAGTACGTCGGTAGCCTACTATACCCC
>NW_010729095.1:3801556-3891923 GCF_000365185.1 Nelumbo nucifera | reverse complement strand
ACTGGCGGACGATCTGGTGAGCCCAGTGCTGATTTTGATTCTAAATTTTCCCTTGATGATGATTTGTCAGTTGGCTTGGTTGCAGTGGTGGGAATTGCTGATGATATTGTTGATAAAAATAATACTGTTGAAACTGTTGGAACTGATGGATCTACTACATTTGGATCTGCATCGTTTGAATGCTCTGGATGAGGTCGTTGAACTGGGAGTGCTTGGAAGGCTCTGAGAACATGGCATTCACCTGGGGGAGCGGGACACTCACTTGTTGGGTAGTGTGTGGCACAGACTGTGATGGAACCCCGGAGGCAGTCAGAGGAATGGTGAACTGGCCGATAGTCACCGAGGATCCTTGGGGAGCGACTATCTACTGCTCTTACCCCCCATTAATGTTCATGTCACTCTTTCCGTTGTGGTTTGATGATGCCATTGAGGTTGAAATTGAGTATGAGACTACAAATAGAATTGGGATGACCTTTCGATCGTTTCCACATACGGCGCCAAYTGACGATGCACGATCTGGAAGCTCCAAGCTGGAGGATTGCTTGTACATGCTTGTGTGGTGAGCTGGATCAAACTACAAAACAGGGATCAAAGGGACCGGGGTGGTTGGCCCAGGGAGGTCGCTCCGATGCTTAAGTCAGTTTTCTTGTAGTGGTTGTGAGCTAAAGTTTAAGTACTAAAGAGCCTAAATATAAGTAATCGCGCATACCTGGACCCTAGAGGGGTTGATACCCTTATATAGGTAAGCTATCATGAGTCTCGCGAAACGGTTCCGGGATCTGCGGCCTGAGTGGATGAGATCCACTTCCACTTTAGTCGGAGAATAACGTATCAATCAATGAAGTTTATCATCGCCGCCTGACTCGGGCAGGGAGAGGATAAGGTCTACCATTACGCGGCGTGATCCTGTGATATTCGGAGTATGCCGAGAAGCTTTTGGAGTCGATTATGTGTCACTTAGGTTCTTGAGCCCCAAACTGGCTTAGGTGGCGAAGTGACTTTATGCCGAGGTGGTTGAACATCCGAGCTCAGAAAACTGCTGACTAGGCTCCCCCTGCTGAGTTGTCATTCTTCGGGTTCACGTGACCTTTACTTACTAGGTCGTGCCAAACTACCCCTCATCAAGACTTGTTATCAATAAAATACTCTCAACAATGTACCAACATGCTATTGTAGCTGCATATTCAGAATATCTTCTTTGTTATTTATGGGGAGATGTTCCTGATGTGTGATTGTCATGTTTTGTTGGAACAATGTGTGAGCATTTATTAGTAGTAGATCATCAGTAGGGGTGGCAATTTCTACCCTATTTGGTGGGTTGGGGTGTTCTTTTTTTTTAACTTTATGGACATGTTTTTGGATTCTATAACTCGTATAGGTATGGATATGGTATAGTATTAGACTAAACCTGACCATTCCTGATCACACCTTGTTGGAAAGCATATAAACTTTATGTATCAAGTGTTGAATATAATAATATTTTATTTCAAAAAAAGAATATAATAATATTTTGAATTTTATGTGAATGATAATTAATAATTTATGCATTTGAGATGTTTTAATCAAATAATTGAAAATTTTATTGTTTGATTGTATTGAAGGAATGGGAACAATTAGTGAAAATGTGTTATTTTTCAATGTTTGATTACACATATATAGCAGGTGTTTTGTTTCGTGGGCGTTTTGTGATAGACATTTATCAAAACGCTGCCATGTCATTACTAAATCAGCATTTTTCCCATTATATTCATCCATATGCATTGATATTCACAAAAGTGGGTTTTGATTTATATACTTATCAACCATTGGAGGAAACTTCATTTTAACCTTCCCCCAATGATTGAACATTTATTCATTATTCAGTTGATGTGGCACCTAATGACGCTTGATTGTCCATAAATGATTTATCAAATATTTTTTCTCGATTTTGAAAACAAATCAAATACAAAAGTTTATTTAATAAGAAGAAGCTATACTAAATACATTCATAATATATAAATACTTTTTGCACAAGRTGAACATTACTGTATTAAAGATAGGAAGTGGATATTCGATGTAATTTTCTATGAAGCCGTATTGGAACGACATTTTGGAATCAACAAYGACACAGTTAGAGCTGCAATTTGGTTGGGCCCGGCCCAACTCCAGCCTTTATGAATCATACATTAACATAGGTCTAAGATTTTGTGCTTCGAGCTGGACCTAGGCCCTATGCCTAAAACATAGGCCCGGCCAGATCTTCTACATACAAATTATGCAGATTCATTCAAATTGAAACCACTAGTGAAATTTTAGCCATTGAATTATCTGTATATTGATGTTTTCAAAAAAGAAAAAAAAAAGAAGAATATCACCTGTATATTGGTTTTAAAATTAATATTTTAAAACATTTTAAGTTGTAATTGATATTGCTGCACAACGGGGGTTATCCTACCCATCCCCCAACCCAAACCCACAACCCTCGAAAACTGTGATGTTTTGTGTTTCAAAACACCCACAGATGGGTTCAAAACAGGGCACACTCCTGAAAAACTCCTAAGTGTGGCATGTTTTAGAACCAAGCAATCCAGAAAATATAAGTGTGGCATATTTCATCATGTATCAGTCTGTATCGGCCGATATATATTATATCGGAATCTTCCCAATATATCCCTATAGGGRGTGTTTCGGGTCAGCAAGTGGTTCAGAGGGTAGACCGGCCTTAAACCGGTCCCTTTGAACCAGCTTCAAAAAAAAAACACATAAGAAATAGTAAGGATACAGGCCGATATGTCCTACCGGTATATATGCCCTACCATCAACCTGTATCAATATTTTGAACCTTGCAATCAACCAACCAGTATCATAAAAGAGGTGCTTCGTTCATCTTTCATCAGGTTTGTATTCTGCATACTGCAGCAGTGCATTTTTTAATTAGAATCATCTTTACTTTCTCTATTACAGTATTACTAATGTACTTCAAATTGCATGGTTCTAGCAGGGATGTCAACATAGACAGACAGATTGCCTTTCCATAGGTTTGAACCCGTGCCTCCTCGAAAAAAGGATTCTAATTTATGAGTGACCAACACGGCATGAGCAAATTAATAGCTAAAGGGGAGGAGAGGTGTTGGTTGGTGTAAATATAATTTCAAAAGAGAGAAAGAGAAACAATAGAACTCTTTCTTAACAGTCGGGCTACAACTTGGGTAGGCCCAACCTCAGCGCAATTAGATCCAATCCAAGCCCATGGAACATTTTATAATACTAGTCAGGACCCGTGTGATGCATGGGCTTTATTTATCAGCAAAATTGAAGATGGAGTTCTATGACATTTCTAATTAAATGGTGTTCATTTAAGTTAAATTCATGTATTATTTTTTGGGGTTAAGTACAGTTTATTTAATCACAATCTAAGTTGCACTTTAGTGAGAGTGGCAGATACCTATTCTCTAGATAAAATTKTATTTTTTTTGTATCTTAATGCTAATTTTTATTAATTTTTTTGATAAAGATTTTTATTGGTTTATAACAATTCTATAAACCACCTTTACATTTTGACCCTAACAAAGCCTCCCCTATAGTTTTATGAAAAAAAGTGCAAATACTTCCTTTCCCTTGACTCTTAAGTAACAAAGACATCAAAGTTACGAAAATACTCTTATCATTGTTAATGCATTATCATATATAATTTAAAGTTTACCTTTACCCTCCATTAATCTATTTTGCTAGACAACTTCCAAAGAATAATTCTCCTTACTCTTCTTGGACAAATGTAAATAGGCTGAAGTGAAGTAAAACTAATGCATTACATCAACATTATTTATTTGGAATGGTGATTAAAGTAATGTATTTGCACTTTTGTTTTCAAAACAATAGGGGAGGTTTTTGTTAAGGTCAAAACATTGGGGACTTTTATAGGATAGTTAGAAAACCCGAGGTTTTTATAATTTTTGTTGTTTTTAAATGAAATTTAAATTGATTTTAAAATAATTAAACTATGTTTAAAACTAACATTTTTTATTAATTTTTGAAATTAGTAAAAATTGAATTTATTTAAGTATATTAAGTTTTTATTAAATTTAAATCCCTTATGAAATTAATTAACTATATAAATTTTTATTTTTAGTGGAACTTAAGTTGGTTTTAAATTAATAAAATTTAACTATAAAACTAATAATTGTTAGACAATTTTGTATTAGTTGTGTATTAATTTTAAATTGATATTCATTTTTAATTTATCTTATTCCTTTTATTATATTAATAAAAATATTGTATCAATAAAAATAATATTAATAATTATTTTTATTTTATTTAAGTTACTTACTAAATTATTTTTATGGTTAATTAATTTTTATTATTTTCAAATGGAATATAAATAGATTATAATTTTTAATGGAAGTAGATTATTTAGCGTAATAATATATCCTTGAATATTTCAATTTCAATGTAATTAATCTCTACTAATAATTACAGCTGAATGCAAATATATCTATTATATATAGTTAAATGGGAATGAATATATATAGGTAAAGTTAATGAATTTTATGCAATTTAATGGAATAATGGAGATGAGAGAGAATTAGTGGCATGAGTTATTGAAGGAGAGAGTTAATAGCATGATTAATTATGAGAGATTATTAATTGACAGGAAAAGAGAGAGAGAGAGAGAGAGAGATCTCATGCGCCTAGTCACTTAGCAAACCCCCTCCTAAAATTTCTCCTAAACTATCTCTCCCACCTAAAATTCCACCTAAAACACCACTTAATCTATAGGAAAAATTCAACTTTAGTACCCTGAACTTTAGGGGTATTGCCAAGTTAGTACCCGAACTTTCAAACATGTCACTACAGTACTTAAACTTTCAAAAAGTGTCAAGTTGGTTCCTGTCGTTAACTGACCGTTAGTTATCTATTGGAAATGTCAAAACTACCTTGAGACTGAACTCGTTACCTTTAAAGAAAAAGAGAGAAAAAAACATGAAATATGATAGAGGGAAACAATAACTGAAAGCAAAGAAATAACTAGACAAAAATGTGTTTCAGATCTAAAGGTAGAAGACAATGACTTCATTAGTCTAGAATCTCAAACACCTCAACCGGTTCAGTCTTAAGGTAGAAGGCAATGAATAGTGTCTTCTTTTGAGGGGTAGTTTTGACATTTTCAATAGATAACTGATAGTCGGTTAACGACAAGGACCAACTTGACACTTTTTGAAAGTTTAGGTCTGCAGTGACACATTTGAAAGTTTGGGTACTAACTTGACACTACCCCCAAAGTTCAGAGTACTAAAGTGGAATTTTCTAGCCCAATAAACCATTTAAAAACCAAAAACATGGTTAAATTAATTTGTGAAATGTTTTTGATATTTTCAATAATRATTGATATCATCGAATATTATTCAGTAAATATTAACACTTAAACTATAATTTTTTGTAATTTTGATAAATTGGAAATTTAATTATTAAAATTACTTGTTGAAAATTGCTGATTTTGGTAATTTAATTTCAAAATTTATTGAAAATTAATTATTGAAATAAATAACTATTAAAATTAATATTTTAATAATTAATTAAAATTAATCGGTAATTTTTCATTGGAAATTTTATTTCAATAAATATAATTTATTTTTTATATTTTTAGTAATTTTTATATTATCAGTAATCTTGTAGAAAAAAAAGTATTTATTGATATTTTCAGTAATTTTGGTCAATTTATTAATATTTAATGATATTATCCGATAATAATAATTAAAAATTTTTAGTGGAAATTAATACATATTTATTTTTTACATTTTCACTAATTTTGATATTATCAATAATTTTTTAGCAATTAGTAGTTATTGATGGTTTCAGTAATTTTGGTCATTTTATTAATATTTAATGATATTATTAGATAATAATAATTTTTTAGTGAATTTGGAAATTTAATTACTAAAAAT
Organism: Nelumbo nucifera; assembly: GCF_000365185.1. Next base: position 3,886,002 of record NW_010729095.1, on the reverse strand, counting down.
TATTGATTTTGGTAATTTAATTTAGTGAAAGTTAAATTATAAAGCTTCCAATTATACAAATAAGTAATTGGAAAATTTTAATAATTTTCATAAGTATTAGATTCTACATTTATAATTACTATAATTATTGGAACTATATTTATGGGTTTAGGGGATGACCCTCTGGGTAGGAATGGCAACCGGTGGGTTCGGGGCTGGGATCATTCTCCCCGTCTTGGCCCCAAATTTTAAATTAATCCCCATCTAGAAAAAAAATTTAGCTTGCATATTTAGTCCCCGATGGAGATGGGTTCCCCATCGAGGATCTAAATCCCAAATTTTTTAATTAAAAGTTTGTTTTAAGAAATGTATTTATTTAAAATAAAAGAAAAATGAAAATGAAAATAATACCTTAAATATATTCTAATATATAATATAAACAATTTTATAAATATTATAAATAATATTATATATTTAATATAATATACACATATTTAATATATATAATCAAGGTTGGGGGAAGGTGTAGACTTCACTCCCTACCCCATCCCATCCCCAATTGGATATTCCTATTAATCTTATCCCCACCTTGCCCCCGCTAGATAGTCTCCATCCTTATCCCTGCTTGGTTGGGGAGGCTAGGTACTTGACAGGGTTGGGAAAAATTGATAGCCCTACCCCCGAGTTGTATAGCCCTATAGAGCAATATGTTTTAGGGGTTATAGTTCAGTCCACCCCTAGGGTGGAGTTAAGATTTCTAGGGGTGGACTGAATCCTGCTCGTGATGCCAAATTCACGGGCAGGATGCGATTTATAGGGGGGAGGGGGCTACTAGTAGACTAGGAGGGGCTATAATTTCAAATTTCCGAGGTAGATTGCGGTCCACTTATCCCTGAATTAAGCCAAATAAGTCATAACATCTTTTTCTCGTGTATCACATCGGCCTACTAGTAAATGTATTAAGTACATGCTAGAAACCATTCATATCAAACCAATCTATTTGGGCCCCCAAACCTGAGGAAGCGTGAAAGTAACCAAACTATTAAGCTAAGGCATCGTTTGGCACATCTTTTTGTGTGGTCTTTTGGCTGTTTACAAGTCGAGAAGACCGAAAATCGGTCTATTCCCGTTTGGCATGCGGAAGATTTAGCTGCCAAAAGACATGACACCGAAAAGACGCGCGAAACCCATTTTGGGTTGATTTCGGGAAGCTTCATAATGTAGCTTCCCGTGTCTTTCACGTTTAATCTTGCGTGGAAAGACCCAAAATGACGCATGAAAAGATGTGCATTTGCCACACGGTCTTCAAGTTGCCCAGATCTTATGTCMAAAGCTCAATGCGCCTGTTGACTATCAGAGCTACGAAAAGATCTTCTCAAAAAGACTTGCCAAACATACCCTAAGTTAAGCTTTAGTTGACAAACTCGGGCTTTCACCTTTTGTTGGGCCAGGTCAAAGCTAGAGTTAATGGACCTAGGGGTGTCCACGGTTCGGTTAACCGAACCATGGCCCCTTTTTTGTAAATCGAACCGGTAGTTTTGGTTTTTTCATTTTGCCAAACCGAAACTGAACCAGTACCACTGGTTAACCAGTCAACCGGTTTTGGTTTTTGATTGGTTTAGTTCTTCAATTTTTTGGTTTTTTATATTTATAATATATATTATATAAATATATGTATAATATTATGTTATAAATAATAAATGATATATAATATTATAAATATTATAAAAATATATAATATATTTGTAAATTGATCATTATATATATAATATAAGTATATATTTATATATAATGAATATATATTTATATAAAATACATAAAAAATATGTCACATATATTAAAAATATTTATAAAATATATATGTAAATATATATCGATCGATTCGGTTAGCTGTCAATTTTTTATAGGTTAATCGAAAATCGAACCGGTTCTTCAATTTTTTAAAAATTCTGAACGAAACTGAACCAACCGATTCGATTAACCGCATTTTACGATTCGATTTTCTCGGTTCGATTCGGTTTTTCATGGACACCCTAAATGGGCCTGCTTTGATCGATCTTAAACCTGAGTACCTGACCCAACCCACCAAGTTGCACCCAATAAGCATCATTCTCAAATCTCAATTATCAATTGCGCGTCTGCGAGTAATTCCCAGAGCAAAAACTATATATATATATAGAGACTTGAGAGAGTGCGAGTGTGCGACAGCCGACAATGCAACGGAAGGTGCCTGGATTTTGTGCCTGTGTTCCTATTCTCGTACGAGATTCGTTTTCGCTACCAGAGGAGAGTTGGGACTGGAACAAAGCTAGGTTCACCCTCGGCACCTTACTCACGAATGTAATGTTTTCTTCTGAACATGAATTTAAGTTACGGATTTCTTCTCTGATTATCTTGGCGCCCTGATTTGTTTTTAGCGGGTTCCCTTGGTCTGATAAGAAAACTCATTATTGATGTCGTAGAACTTGTAAGACATGGAGTTCCACCTGAACTTTTGGTTCCTACTATTTCTTCTTTGGAAAATACTATTTCACATAACTTGTTCCAAGCTCTTGTCGTCTTTACATTGTGTGAATTAGACAAAATCGTGAATTACCTGAACATATACTTTTCGGAAGCACTCTGACAATAAGGAATGGGAGGTCATGGAGGTCTGAACATTCTTCCTCGGAAGCGCTGGAATGTTTACAACTACGAAAACAGAGAGAAAGTTAGGCGAGATGAGGAAGCCGCGGCAAAAGAAGAGCAGCTTAAGCGAGAACAGTCCAGAAAGAGGGATGCGGAATTCCGCCTCGAGATGCTCAGGCGCGCTCGTGGTTTACCTACTGCTGCTCAAAGCAGTTCATCTGTTGCATCGGAACCAAAGTCGAATCACATTAATCTCTTTGAAGGATTGGAATTTTTTCCTGCTTCTGGTGGTGAAGCAGAAGAGAATGATGATGCTCAAAAGGAGAGCTCCAGGAAGAAGAAGCTGAAGAAGAAGGTAGTGCCAAAAGTTATTCTTCCAGAGGATGAGAAATACAGGCTAGGATATGGAGTGGCTGGAAAAGGTGTAAAAGCACCCTGGTACATGTCGAGGCCATCCGATACAAATGCTGATCTCCATCGGGACCACAGAAGCAGGAGGAGGGTACGAAATCTGGCAAGACGACGTTGGAGGAATTAAGGGAGGAACGGCTGAAGAGAGAGAAGCGAGAGAAAGAGAGGGAACGTGCACTTGTTCTAGAGAACAATAGAAGAGATGCAGCCACTACAAAAGCGAGGAAGTTTTCTAGGTAAAGTATTTTGGAATTTGCAAAGTTCATATTTTTTTGTTGTTGTTATTATTTTTGCACATTTTGTATTATTGGAGGAAATTATATAAGATATTCTATTTCTGCTTTTTCTCTAGATGATCTAGTTGAAGCAGGCCTGGGCAATTGAGGGTGCGGAGAGGAGGTAAGGTTTCATTCAACAGATTAATCTGCAGCCCAGGAAAAGTTTTATTGAAGTTCTGCATTATATGCAATTTGATCAATATGAAGCAATTTTCATGATCTTTGCTGCTAAAATGGAATTCCTTTTGACAAATAGTAATTGTATTACTATGAACAGGAGGGAGAGATTCCCTCTATTGAAACATTTATGTCATTAAAAAAGCACAAAAAACATTTAAAACATATACATCTATACCCTCCCTCTATATAACAAAAGAGGAATAAAAAATAGTGCATTATCACTGCCTCCTAAGCCAATCATATTTRAGGCTTGCTAAACTGGGTATTAACATTTGAATTCTGTATGCTGTCTATACTTTTCTAACCAAGCACAATTGTATCTAATAGGCACCTTATGAATCTGAAATAAACATTGTAGTGCATCAAACTGAATTCATGGTTGACTGCATTGTTTTGGTAGTTGGTACTTTTGTATGGTTGTTGATGGCTCTCCAGTTTGTTCTTTAACTTCCTGAATGTTATCAGCACCTTCAGATAACCACATTTATTGATAACATAACTTTGATGTTAGCTCATTGAGGTTCTTACTTCACTGAATTTCAATTCTTACCAACTAGTCAATTTATGTTGGTTAACTAAGGTTCTAATTTATGCTTGGTGCTGAGTTTTGAGTTGGAGAGTTTGGAGATACTGATTTGATTGCTGATGGTGCAAGGTTGACTGAAATTCCAATAACACGTCATAGCATGATGTACAATGAAACAAACTCTCTCAAATAACCACAATTTGTTTCACTTGTATCCCTCCCAAAGTCCCCTAATTGTGCTTGTATTTGGTTTGTTCCTATAATCCCTTCTCCATTTGGTGCATCCGAGTTCCCCCAAAATTCATGGCGCATTCTTCCATCTCCCCTTCCTTCAACTCAAGAAATTCCATTGCGGACGATTCTTCGAATATAAGCTCAGTTCCCATCTGGTTGAGTTCCAGGATTTTGCAGTCTTTTCTAGTGTCAATGCTTCCAACGATCAAAGATTGATCCACTTATTTGTCTTCCATGTCTCTGAGATCCTCCCATTCCATTTCTTCCTCTGATTCTGACTCGTCAGGATGTTCTCTGTTGAAGCGTGGATTGGACCCCCCTGTGGTGGTGGAGTTTTCTGCTTGGCACTGTACCCACACGAGTTCCTTTGCTTTACCTTTACAAGTCCTCTTAGAAATCAAGGGTCGAACACCTTCTGGAGTTTTGTCATCTTTCCTCGGGGATTTTTTCAGCTTGGATATCTCCTACCTCCAAAATTGCCTTTCTATCATCRAAGGGGAAAAGCTTTGACCTTACCTTTAAGCTTTAATTGAAGCTTCTCCATGATTGTCTCCAAGACTTCGTTCCAGTCATTTACTCTTTTTTCTCTATTGAGACTACCTTTTTACTTCCCTAGTCAGTTGTCCTGCCTTCACAAGTCAGTTTTGGTGCCGCTAAAGTGGAGACTGATGGAACCTCTTCTTCATCTCTTGCTTCTGTTCTTAGTATAAACTCTTCTAATGTAAGTGTGATGAACCATCCAAAACTTTCTGTAAGTGTGATGAACCATCCATTTCTATTTCGTTTTTTTCTCTTCCACTACAAATTTCTTCCCTTCTCTCACCAGTTCATTCCTCCATCCCTAAGTTTTCACTGTAAGGGTTGCTCCATCCATGAAGCCCTTAAGCCAACCTGGAGCTTCCATTCCTGTCAAAACTGTTTCCCTACTATCCTCCCTGATTTTCAGAATTGTGGTTCCTCTACTTCTTGATTCCTCTAGCAGAAATTTCTTCTTCTCCAGCTTCAGCTCTTCTTCTGACATGCTGTTTGTGCGAAGTTCTCCATCCCTTCTTCCTTACCTTATGTATATTTTAAGCATCTTGTAATATTGGAGGATGTTCTTACTTATCAAAAGCTTCAAAATATTATTGATTGCTTTATGTACCTACCTAATTTAGATTAGTATAACCCATATTCTCTCTTCTTGAGTCTTTATTTCAACAAATTTCGAGCATTCTCTTCTAGGGGGAGATTATATATTAAGTTTGTCTTTGATAGATGCAGTCATTTTACCTTACATTGTTACATCATTGTTTTGTGACTTTTTATATGAGAAAGAGTTGTATCATAGAGGAGTGAAATATTTAGTGAAAGCATTAGTAAATAAGATATAAGTTTTATGCAAAAAAAAATTTGGTAGATGCATAAGAAGGAAACTGTGAGTTGTACGAGTTGGATCTTCCTGCCCATATATTTGGTCAGTATATTACATTGTGGACTTGGATCTTATCACAATCTGTTACAACAGTCTCTAGAAACATAAATGTTCTATTTATCTTGAATATGATTTAGCAAATTCTAATACAAGATCTTATTAATGACAGATAGATGAGATCATTGACATGGATAAATGGTAGAATCTTCATTTCTATTTCAGTCAAGCCTATCCGCCTAGATTTATCTATTTGTGTTTTGATCAGCAATGGTATCCACCTAGAATTGTGAAATTTTCTATCAATTCTATTGCCTTCTTCTTAGTCCTTACCTGTGAAGTTCCAATTTCCAACATTTGATCCTTTGATCTGGTTGTCCAGGCGACCTCTTGATAAGCACACTGCTAGGCCCATCTCTACTAATCAGCCCACTAGCATGGCCCCCACCCAGCCTTACATAAAGACATATGTGAGAGGACCATGTTAGCAAGTTAGATAGAATTGAAAAGCCTCCCATGCGATGTAATCCTTATATATACAACATTTCTGAATTAAAGGGGATTCATTGTTTTAAAAGGCTTAAGCCTTGAGGCGAGGCATACAAATTTTTCCTCAAGGCATAAGCCTTAAGCCTCAAGTATGAATGATTACTTAGTGATTTAATACAAAAAATGTACATTTTTATAATTTAAACATATAGAAAAAACACTTCAATAATTATAGGCCAAATAATAGAGTAAAGAAAAGGGAAAAACCAATACAACAAATCAAATTCTATTAATTTTTCTTCATAGTCGCCTAGGCGATTCTGGGCGACACTGGGGCGCCTAGTCGCCTAGTTGCCTAGGCGATACAAATTTTATAATATGAAAAACTGGCTTATGGCTAGTTTCCTAGTTTTATATACCATTCAGCATGTATGTTAATTGAAAAATAGCAATTCTCTTTATTAAGAACATTAAATTTCCTCTAAAAATGTGGCAAATCATCACATCTAAAAGATAAAAATCTTTTACATATATTAATTTCATTATTTTCAAAAATAATACTACTATAATAAGTATTTAATAGAGCAAGTTCATATTAATTAGCAGCTAAAGAAGGTTATTAACTTTATATGATAAATATTCAAGATGGAAAGCAAAACAGAAAAAAAAACAAGGATGGAGTTTCTGTTTTATTTAATTAGAGAGAATAGAAAAAAAGAACTTTATTATTCTATTGTTTCTTTCCCCTTTCTTTTCTTTTCTTTTCTTTCTTTTTTTCTTTCTTTCTTTGTTTCTTTTTCTCTTCTTAAAACCCTTTGATCTTTTAAATTTCAATAGTAAAACATTAAAACAAAATATAATTGATATATATAGCATATAATAAAATGTATTAACACATACATTAATAAGATACAACAATATAAATGATATTATAAAAGGCGCCCGCCTTGTCATTTTGTCGCCTAGACGGGCACTTAATTGCCTAGTCAAGGTGTTTGGGCGAGGCGCCCAACCAAGGGCGCCTAGTCGCCTAGAAGGGCGCCTAGTTGCTAAAAGTCAAGGTGTTTGGGCGAGGCACCCAACCAAGGGCGCCTAGTCGCCTAGGCGACGCCTTGACAACTATGTTTTTCTTAGTGTTTAAGAGAGTTCAATGCAAAAAGGACTAATCAAGTTCTTAGTTTCTTTTTGATAAATCAAGTGAGAATTTTCTTATTATTCTAAACGTAATGTCCCAAGTTTGTTATTTTTCTTATTTCTTCTAGTAATGGATCTTTTTTCTTTTTAATAATAATAATAACATTATTATTATTATTATTATAGATCAAATCAACTAAGTTGTTTCCTTCTAATTTGGTTTGTTTACATGAAATGTAAAATGTTTATAATTGTTAATTGATTAGTTATTGTTTTATTTAATGTTTAAATACCGAAACATATTGCTTATAAACTTCTAGTTTATGGATATGTATACTTTCTATCATTTTAATTTGGTAGATTATATGTTATTTTAATTTTCTTACGCCTCAACTACACCTTTAGACTTTTAAAACCTTGAGGGGATCACCTTTTTGAGTGCATAGACCCTACTCTCCCTCGTCTCTTTATCTATAGGAGGCCTGATCTCCCTTGAAGAAACTCAAGATAGGCTGAACCTATCAATTGGTATTAGAGCAATGACCTGAACGTTGCCATGGTGGGTACTGGGTCCTCTTCAACTCAGGGGGGAGCTAGAATTTTTTCTTGAGGGGGGCCAAAACCTAGAAAACATGGATAGGGGGGGGGCAAAAGCTAAGAAACATGGGTAAGGAGGTCAAAATATAAGTGGAATTTAAATGGGCCTTGTGGGAATTTTAAAGGCATAGGGGGGCCATGGCCCCCCTTCGCCACCCCTTGGCTCYGCCCCTGCTTCAACTAAAGAGCGCATTGATTAGATTGAAGAAGACATTACTGAGATTAAGGCCGCTTTGATTGCAGTCTTGGCCAAGCTAAAAAGGTGCCTATCAATGAGAACATGGATTGTGGAGGGGAAGGCTCCACTTAGACTAGCAACCACAGTAGTGGGGCAACACCTTAGAAGCAAACCAAACTGGTCTTTCCAAACTTCTCAGGTGAGGATCTTGAACTATGAGCTGAAAGGTACTTCGAGTACCATGAAACTCCAAGCAATTGAAGGATCCTAATCGTCACTATACACCTCAAAGGAGAAGTGATTCTCTGGTTTCAATGGTTTTGTCAGTCACATCCCCTAGTGGTTTGGTTGGATTTCACTAAATCTCTTTGTGTTTGGATCCACCAGATTTAGGGATTAAGATGAGCAGCTCTCTAAGTTACGCCAAGCGGGGTCTGTGAGGGATTACCAAATGGAGTTTGAATGTCTTTTCACCAAAGTATAGGGATGGAAGGAAAAGGCTTTGTTAGGTTGTTTTATCAGTGGTTTGAGAGATGATATTAGGGTGGAGGTGAAATCCATGCAACCCTCTACCGTCATGGCCGTTGTGGGCCTAGCTAGCATTTATGAAGAGAAACTGGGCTGTCTTAAGAAACCACTTGTTAAACCCCAAGGGCCCATACTTAAAACACCACCATTGGGCCGACCTGTTGATGATAAAATGGGGCTGACTCTAACTCCTCCGAGCTCCACTAAACTAGAAAGTAGAAACCTGTGGCTTCAAGCCAACATCCCATATAAGAAATTAACCTAGGTTGAGATGTAGGCCCAAAGGGAAAAAGGTCTCTACTATAATTGTGATGAGCGGTTCGGCCTAGGACACAAATGCAAGGCCCAACAAGTCTTTCTCCTCTAGACCAATGGGCCGAACAAAAGACTGCCCAACAAAGACACCCAATATAACTAGGACATGATATTCAGGTTAGGCCCACCTAAGGTGTCCTTGTAGGCCCTCATTGGGCTCACTTCTCCACAGACTATGTGAATCGTAGGTTGTCTTAGAGAGTGTGGCCACCTTTGCGCGCTTGTCAATTTGGCCCACCTCTTGGTTCAATGTTTAGGTTGCCAATGGTAGCTAGTTAACATGTGAAAGCATACGTAGAGGGTTGGAATTGAAAATACGAGGGGAGATTTTCGGGTTGCCTTATATACATTGGTTTTTAGTGGGACCAACATCGTATTAGGGTTACAGTGGTTGTGCCAGCTCGGCCAAGTGATTTGTGATTAGTCAAATCTGACCATGGAGTTCCAAAAAAAAGACCGGTAAATCATTCTTAGTGGGACTAAGACATTATCATTGCAACCAACTGCTCTTAACTCACTATTCAAGTCAAACTTGGGCCTAGAACAGCTCAATCTAATGCTATTAGGCCCCTTTGTCACCCCAACTCACAATTRGACTCCACACTCCACAGCTACAGAGGTTAGTATGGGTTCTTATGATCACCAATTTCAGAATATCTTGGCCGAATACATGGAGGCTTTCCAAGAGCCACATGGGCTCCCACAGGAGAGGAATAGGATCATCGGATTCTCATTATGCCTGAGGTGGCCCCAACAAACGTCCAACCTTATAGATACCTGCATTATCGATGCCAAGAGATCGAACACTTGGTGCAAGACTTGTTGCAATGGGACTACATCCAAACTAGTAATAGCCCCTACTCCTCTCCGGTCCTATTGGTTAAATAGACGGATAACATGTGGTGGTTTTATGTAGAATACTAGGTGTTGAATGCTATTACAGTCAAGGGTGGGTTCCCTATACCACTTATTGATAAGTTATTGGATAACCTGCTAGAAACTGAGTTTTCTCCAAGTTGGATCTTAGGTCCCAATATCACCAGATTCGAGTCCAGAAAGATGATGTGCACAAGACAGCTTGACGGCCATTACAAGTTTCTCGTTGTGCTATTCGGCCTATTTAATGCGTTGTTAACTTTAATCACTCATGAATGACATCTTCCGGCCTTATCTCCATAAGTTTATTATGGTGTTCTTTGATGATATTCTTATCCCAGTCCTAATTGGACCCAACACCTTCATTTGCGGTTAACCTTGTATGTTCTTAGGCACAATGAACTTTTAGCCAAGCTTTCAAAGTGTGTTCTTGGACAAGGACAGATCTAGTATCTTGGCCATGTCGTAGGAGGGGAAGTTATGGTTGATCCTGAAAAAGTGACCAGTATAGTACATTGGGCCAAGCCTAGGACAGTGAAACAACTATGGGTCTTCTTGGGCTTGACCGGGTATTATAAGCAATTTATCAAACATTAAGGGTTGATGGCATCCACCTGATCCAATTATTACATAAGGATGCTTTTCACTGGTTTAAGGAAGCCCAACACACCTTTGACTCCCTGAAGCAGGTAGTACCGGCTCCTCCCACTCTGGCACTCCCCAAATTTTCCCAGCTCTTTGTTGTTGAATGTGGTACTTTTGGTTTAGGCATAGGAGTCGTCTTGATGCAGGAGGGGAGGCCCTTGGCCTACTATAGCAAGGTCCTCTCTCCCCGGGCCCAAACTCAAACTACCTGTGTTAAGGAACTGATCACGATAGTCTTAATATTTCAAGTGGCGTCCTTATCTACTGGAACGACGGTTTATTATCAAGACTGGTCAATGAAGCCTTAAATACCTTTTGGAGCAACGTATTCTCACGGAAGAGCAACAAAAATGGGTGTCCAAACTACTAGGGTTTGACTACACAATAGAGTACAAAATGAGAGCCTCTAATCAGGTGGTTGACACCTTATCAAGGCAGGAGGAGCTGCATGCTAAGGCAGAGTCCAGGCCCATTTATCCACTACTGGAGACTCTTAGACAAGAGGCATCAGTTGACTCGAGCCTGATGGAAATTAGGAGGAAATGGGCCGCGGATCTGACACAAGTGCCTGGCTATTCAGTGGTGAACTCCCTGTTATTTCTATAAAGGGAGGTTGGTCTTACCTCAGGCATCTCCTCACTTGACTACACTTGTTTCATAACTTGCTGGAAGGGGCTACTTTGTTGTGTTGTGAACCTACAAGCGCCTTGCCACCCATTACTACTGGAAGGGAATCAAGAAGCAGGTCCAACAATTTGTGGCCAGTTGTCCCACTTACCAACAGCAAAAATATGACATCCAACAACCAGCCAGGCTTCTTTCAGCCTCTTCGAATACCCGAAGGTCTGGGATGATGTCACAATGGATTTCATTACCAGATCACCACCGTCCCAGGGTAAGACCATGGTTATGGTTGTGGTGGACAGACCAAGTACACCCACTTCTTGGCCTTGTCTCGCCCATTTATATCAGTTCAAATAGTGGAACTATTTGTCAAACAAACCACTAAGTTACATGGGAACCCAAGGTCCATCATTTCTGATCAGGGCCCACTCTTCATGGGGAAGTTTTGGCAAGAATATTTTAAAATTCAGGGTACTCCTTGGCCCACTCCACGAGTTACCATCCTCAGTCTTACGAGCAGACTGAAGTGGTTGATAGGTGCACTGAGTCATATTTGAGATGCTTTGTTGAGCAGAGACCAAAGCAGTGGTTAAAATGGCTACCATGGGCTGAGTTATGGTATAACTACACCTACCATGTCTCCACACAGATGACACCATTCAAGGCTTTATATGAGTGTGATCCCCTTGCTATTCTCCCTTACAAAGTTGGCTCCACATCAGTTGCAGTAGTGGACCTCATTTTAAGGGAGCTCAAATACAACCTATAATGGGCTCAACAGGTGATGAAGGCTACTTATGATCGTAGACATCACCCCTTGGAGTTTCATCTAGGTGATGTGGTTCATCTAAAATTACACCCCTACAGGCAGAAATCAGTTGCTTGACGTGCATGGAAAAATTGGCACGGAAGTATTATGGGCCATTCAAGATCATAGAAAAGGTCAGGCCCATTGCTTATAAACTTGATCTTCCCTCCACCTCCAAGCTCCATCCAGTATTTCATATTTCCTACTTAAGAAGCATGTTGGAGACAAAGTGAAAACCCAAGCCTCCCTTGTAGCTTTCTTTGACAAAGGATCTCTATTCATGGAGCCTCACAAGTTGCTCGATTTCTGCTGCTGTGTAAAGGAAAGTATTATATAGGAAGCTCTCATTGCTTGGAACAACCTACCCAAAGAAGAAGCTACTTGGGAAGAGTATTCTCGCCTTCAGAAAGAATTTTCCCACATCAACCTTGAGGATAAGGTTTGTGTCAAGGCGGGGATCTCCACTAATCGGCTCACTAGCATGACCCCCATCCAGCCTTACCTGAAGACATATGTGAGAGGACCACGTTAGCAAGTTAGTTACAACTGAAAAGCCTCCCACGTGATGTAATCCTTATATATACAACATACCTTTCGAGTGCATAAACCCTACTCTTCCTTGTCTCTTTTCTTTGAAGGAGGCCTGAGCTCCCTTGAAAAAGCTCCAGAGATAGGATGAATCCATCACCTCTTGTCTAAATTCTAAATTATAGTTGTCAAACTGATGCAAAAAAAGCACTGAGACAATGCTGTGTTCACCTTATGCCTTACTATATTTATCATGGCACTAAGCTGAGACTAGGCAACATGGGAGTGCCTTGTCACCTAGGTCACTAGTAGTCACCTGCCCAGGCACTGCCTGGGGATTGTTTCTTATTTCAAAAACCAAGTGATGCCTGGGCAATGGTTTTTCAGTAAAAAAAGGCAATTTAGATTTTTTTTCTCTAGCATCTTTTATGGTAACTAGTTTTCCTATTGAAGTAGCAGCTACCAAACATTAAAAGTGGTCTAAAATAAACAAATTAAATATTGAAAGTAGAATCAAACAACATTACATGGTCTAAGAAAAACAAAAACTAGAAGGTGAAAGCAACATTTCACAGTTCCAGGTGATAAATGGATTTTTAGAATTTATATAGTCAGGCCTATGTAGGACTTAAACCTACAAACCTACAACCTTCATGTTAATAATACAATGCTCTAACCAATTAAGCTAGCAAGGTTTTATTTCTTTCAGAACTTAGACTTGCTTGTTATATTTGGTTATCTTCTACTTTTATCTCATAAGTGGTGCCTCACTTTGTTCAGGCACACTCCTAGCCTCAAACCTCAGAATCTAGGAACCAATTGTGCTTTGTTTGTGCCTCTTGCTTTTCAAAACACTGGCAACAACATGGAATTATTGGTTTATTGAAGGAAAGGGTTACATTGTAGCTGTGAAGACCCTCCCCAGTTCAGTAGGTTGCCTGAAATCCCCAGCAAAGCATTAGTATCTAATTTAGGGTAAAGTGAGTAGACCTGAAGTTAGTATTATCTTAATCTCATGGTCTCTTTGGTGCAGTTTTTCTTATATGCAACTGACAAAATGAAATGAATTAGTAGATTTGGATTGTGTATTCTTCCTTAAAGAAATTCAGATAGGTCCGGGCAGGGTCAGTGTGGAGACCTGCTCCCAACCCAATAAGACACACAGACCCAGTCCTGATCTAGTGGGTTAGCAATTACTAGACCCAGAACTGACCCTATTTATTAATCGAGCTTATTTGGTCTGACCAAATAAGACAGGCTTATACTTGATAAGCCTTTAGCTTGGTATTTTGATAATAAACCTGTTAATTCTCTTTCTCTCTCTCTTCTCAAAATATCTAATATATCCCCCACTAGGTGATAAGTTTAGACATCTTATATGAAGTTATTACAGGTAAACCATGAGAATATTTATAAAAATAAAAGAAGTTTAGGTGTTAATTGGGTTGAAACAGGTAAAACCAATCCCAATCCTATTAATAATCAGGACTTAAATACAGACTGAGGCCATTGACAGCCCTAGGTCTAAGCATTGCTGAATAGGTGATATCATACTTGAGTTTGAAGCCTGCCTCGTTGTTTATTTTTCAATCTATATATGGAAGCTTTGTAGAATTTGTTGCCAGAGATTTGGAGGATAATGTTCCAGGTAACTTTGTAGAAATTGTTGTTGGGAGATTTGGCAAAGATTTAGGTAGGAAAAGGAAGGACAGTTGCAAGCTTACGATTTTAAAAGGAGATAAATGCAAAAATAAGACTTAGGTGAATCTGAAAAGGATGAATAGTTCAAAAATTGGTCAGTTGGTGGACATGGCAAGTGTTTTCCCGAAAAGTAGGTATCCATGGTTCTAGCCCGTCCAATAAATTTAAAATGGTACATAAGAGAACGAAAGATAAAATAAGAGGTAAAATGGGGGTGTTTGCAGATTTTCTTTCTACCAGAATCAAGAAATTTGTCTGGAGTGAGTTTGAAGGTGTTCTTCATAGTCAAGTCAGCAGACTCACCACTCATTGTCAAGCCACTGAACAAGAGGTAGGGGAAGAAGGTTTCAAGGCCAGGGAGGTGAGCAAGGAAAACACAGATTAATCCCTTCGGGTTAGAAAGTATAGAACAAAACCTATTAGGATGTTGAAGAAAGAGGAGATTTGGATTCAGATGTTTTTCTTGAGATAGATAGATATATATATATATATATAGAGAGAGAGAGAGAGAGAGAGAGAGAGAGAGGTGAAAGTTGGCAAAACTCATGTTGTTTAGGGAGTGTTAGATTTGGAAGAGGTGGTTAATAAGGAAGGTGGAGGTGAGTAAAGTCTTGGGGTTACAATTACATTTCATCAGAGGTGAGGAATTTGCAAGAAAAATTTTTAGAAAAGTTGAAGATTTTGGAGGCCAATTCTTGAAGAAGAACGGAACAGTTGTAGAAGGGGGAGGTAGTTCTATACTTCTATTTGAAGGTTTTATCTTTTTTTGTTGAATTTTAGGTTGAGGGAAGGGTTGGAGTAGTGTGGGTTGAGGTTGAGGTTAAGAGTGTAAGGGAGTTAGAGGGTTTTTTCTTTGTAAGGGTTGGTCTCGGGGGTTGGGTTGCTTCTTTTTCTCTCCTTGGGGTGATTCCTTATCACCTCTGTTGTACTTTTTTCTTCCTAATGAATTTTTCTTTTTGATTTATTTACAAGAAAAATTTTACATATGRAAGCTTTGGTAATTATTGTTGTTACACCTGTTGAAGGTGTGTAAGGAGACTCAAGACTCAAGCTGGTCGGAAATGTAGAAGATAATAGAATCATCATTGAAGGAGACTCAAGACTTACCATTGTCTAAGCAGTGAAGTTAAACGCCATGGACAATGGTTAACATTCTTGGTGACACATTAAGAATAAAAAAAAAAATCTCAACAAATTGATCACATTTCACCTCTTGTAGGGAAGGGAACAAAGCTGCTGACTTCCTAGCTAATTTCGGCCACATCACTCAAAGAAGGTAGTTGGTGATCAATCCCTAGTAAAGATTCTATATAATTTTGTTGCTGCCAAGGATGGGCCGAGGGCAACAATGCACTTTCACTTCTGTAGACGAGGGCTTGCTGATGTGTCCAAGGGCTGATAGAGCCGAGGGCCTGTAAGTCTGACCTGTAGAGGGGGAAGCATGTCAGAGGCCCTAGGTGTTATCCCAAGGGCAGAGACTCCGACGGTCAAGTTAGTAAGTGCGTACTGAGGGATCGGATGAGGCCTGAGTAGAGTAGCTCAGATGAGGTCACCAGGGAGCTAGAGAGCTTAAAGCAATAAATGCCAAGATAGCTTACCTAAGGASTGACGCCACTTATTTATACCTGAACCTGCCTGGAGTTTGTTATGAGCGGACGGCCAGGATGCGGTCCGACCTGTGCCACATGTCGCCATCCTGAGCCTGCCATGTGTGCCTATTCCATTGGGCGTGCCATGTGTGCCTACATCAATATTATTTGAAATTTTGAAGATGTTTGGAGTTGCTGTATCCATTGTTTCCTGTAGAGCCTTTCTCTATTTGCACCCAAAAGAAAATATTTGTGATGTAGGATGCAGTTTACACTCACCTCTTAATGCTGAATGACATTAGGAAAATGAGTGACTCGCATGAAAGCTATGGGTAAAAAGTTCTTTCATGGGTTCTATTCCTATACTCGGTATAAACTCTCTTGATATATACACCAGTGTTATATTTAATGAGCTAAATTACGTTGAGGGGAAAATTAGGAAATCCAAAGTGTTTTGTCAAAGAACTTAAATCCGCCTGATAATACATGCCTATTTACATTTTGCGTGTGATGCTAATCTGTTATATGTATGTAGATGTATAAATTACTCTATATTGTTGAGGAGGATTTCTCTTTTTCCGTATGTTTATTAGTTGAGAGATATTGCAATAAATTTTTGCAAGCAGTTTCTTCTGTGTAAGAGTTTTCAACTTCTCAATCCTGATGTAACTTCAGGATCAGGTGTTACATGGGGGAGAGGATAAGCTTGTAAATCGGGCTTTCCGAAATCCAATTATAGATTTATGGTAGATACATCATGAGCCTTTTGAAGGGCTTTGTCTCCTGCTACATTACAGTATAAGTCAAATCTCTCATAATCCGATCGATGGCTCAGAATAATAACGCCTTAATTTTGTTCATAGCATGCACCTATGCTATTTTTTTCTCTCCATTAGTCATGTGAATAACACGTTTCTCTGGTAACGGAATGTATGGGGGCCTTGCATTAATCGAGATTTTTCTTGTTGAATTTACTTGATTCTGGATTGAACTTAGTGGCCCAAACTTGCACGATTGATGAGGAAACAACAGCTGATGTGATGTTTTTAGCTCGTACCTGAGGTGGGCCATTTGGTCCAGCCTGGTTCAAAAGATTTGTTATTGTGGTGGTTATGGTRTAGTATGCTTTTCCGTTCTCTGTTTGCGAGATATAGAAAGTTTACCTGATTCTTTGTTTTGTTTGTGTAGGGAGATTGGGGTAGGTGGGTTGTAAATATCAGGCGGACTGTTGATGCTCTCTTTCTCTCTCTCTCTCTCTCTAAGTGATATCATTCTATTAAGGTATCTGGACCGCAAAAGTTAGGCGGTTTTTATGTTGTATTAACTTTCAAGTTTCAAGAGAGAGCTTTTATACTGATGCAAGCTGCTTCATTCTGCTTTTTCCTGTTTTTAATTTTCTATTCTATTCTATTCACTTGTTCTCAGTGCATTTTGTCAAACCCTTTAATTAACACGTTTCATCAACAAGACCACTTATATTGAAATATGTCAAAGAGGATGGTGATTGATGGGTAGGAGAGAGGTGATGTTCAGTCAGAACCATGGTTTTGTGTAATCGTTGGTTAGTCTTGGATGCACATTCTTCGCTATGCAATCCAAGATCCAAACTGAAGCTTCTGGTTATTGAAGGATCTTGGATTTGCCATCTAAACTTTTATTAATTATTTTATGGCTGATTTTCGGTTGTATCCAAGGTTCAAAGTATCATGTAGGACTTCTATGATATATCCCTACAGTGGATGTATCAGGGTCTGATCGGTTCAGGGGATAGAGGAGCCTTAGATCGGTCCTCTTGAACTAGTTAAAAAAAAAATAAAAAAAGCAATAAAAAGCAGTACTGATTCAGCTGATACGTCTTTACCGGTATATTGGGTGCAAGGTTCAAAATATTGATACACTCGATATGTCAATAGGGGTGTTTTAGGCATATCAATATGCCTGATATGCCTAAACCGATTTAGGGGGCTGGTTTAGGGCTCCTTTACCCCTTAAACCGGTTAGACCCCGATACACTCACTATAGAGGCGAATGAAAAGGGTYTTAGAATGATAAATATTGACCAGTATGGACTAATACATGTTGATATTTTGAACCTTGATGTGATATATCGATATTTTAAACTTTGATTGTCTCATGGTGATGAATCAGAGAGGCCAAAACAGGGTCTTCCCCTCGAAATCTCTTGTTTTGAGATATCCACAGGAAATGTACGGTTTCTGGCATTTTGTTGCTTTCACATGAAACGGCTCAAATGTTTTCCCCATCGGTTCTATTCCTGTGATATGCCAAGTGATACCCAACATCACGAATTCACAATCTTTGGAAGCGGTCTTTTTCGTACTGGAATGGATCATAGATATACCCCGGGTTGGCCAGTTCCCTTAAAGCAGCCATTTAATATCCATGAATCCGTTTATGGATGAACTTGTGCCACCAGGACAGACGACCAAAAAAGTTTGACCGACTCTAGCCTATRGGTGGTCCATTCACAGAAGAAATCAAGCTCACTTTTTCTGAATGCTTTTTGATAATATTTTATTGTGAGCAGGAAAGATAGTTACAATCTACATGAATTTCAAACCCTGAATATATCTTATGAAGTGCATAACAATTAAATAATAATAGTAAATAACTAAAGGAAAATGTGATGGAGAGAGCCCAAAATAATATTTTGATCATCCAATGTTTTGTCAGTTGTCTCACCTAATTCTAGAAACCAATTATAAGCATCTTCATTTCAACCTTTCTTAATCCTTATACCCGTTGAGTATTAGGTTTTCTTTTATCTATACATACCATAATAAAGAATKAAGGGAGTAATGAGGAGAACGTGAAGCCCATAGTCTGTCATATGACGTGCAGGGCTAGGGGAGGCTTTCGCTGGCTATAACATGCCAAGGCTGCCAGACTTTTTTCTCCATTTTAGTGTACCTAATCTTAATCGGCTTATCTCTAATTAAATAACTTGAAAAAAAAAAAGGGAAAAACTTGCCCTGTATTGTTTGTTTTCCTTGTTTATTATTAATTAATGCTGAACAACGCCATAATGGACAATGGACTGACTATTCAACCCATAGACCAGACCATACCTCAAACGTATTCGCTATGATGATATAATTCGATCTGATGATACCATCAGATCACTGTTGAGTAATTGATGGCTTAGCTTTTGGATCCAACGACTAGGGTTCCCCATCAAAGTAGGTTGTATTTAAAAGCCAATTTATTGTTGCATCAGTCAGCAGGAACTTTCGGTTAGTGTTAGTGGGGCACCATTCCTTTTGTGTTTGCACTTTGCACAATTGCACTGTAGAGCTCTGGAATCCAACAGTGAGGGAGAAGGTTCAGAGAGAACGAGAGAGAGAGGTGGCCCACATATTACGCCACGTGGACCGTTGATTGAGAGTAAAGGCTGTCCTAGCGTTATGTATGTATGTATGTATGCGTCAATACGTGTAATAGAACAGTTAGAGGACAGCATCTTGAGAAGATAAATTGATCGTTTACGAAACTTCAAAGGGTGAAAGTTCTTCTCTTTTCTTTTATTATTAATTATTATTATATATTATTCTAAAATTCTCTGTAGCTCCACGAGTCTGCAAATACTTCTTTGTTAACTCGGCAAATACATCTATAATACCATATAAATTGTCAAACACAGGAGCCTAATCTAATCTTTGTTATTCATCTGAGAGAGAGAGAGAGAGAGTGAAATGCGATTATGGAGACGATGACAAAGCAAGCTCTGAGATTTGCAGAGAATTTAACGCTCCCTCCTGTAAGTTGAAAATTAGCATACTTCTTCTTCCCCCACTCCTCGTTTTTATTGGGTAATCATTCTTTTTTCGAAATTTATATAGAAGTATTACAGAGACTCAACGAGATGAAAAAATGGCTTGTTCTTCATTTTCATTTGTTTCCGCCTCTCTTCTGCCTTGCTATCTCAAAAGGTTTCCAGCTGTAAAACCAGTATAAATCCAAATCCAACAACTCATTTGCAAGAAAGTAATTTCGCTCCTTCAATGAAGGAAGCAAAGATCATTCCGAGCGCCCCAGTTACGCTGGTCAGCGCTTTGAACCGATCAAAGCTTCTCTCTGCGGCATGGCATATGAGGAGGTGTCAATTCTTAAGCCACCCATCTTGGGTGCTGATTTTCCTGTATCTTTGAACAGATTCACTTTTGGGTTATATATCTTGTAAGCTCATTCGGATGTCTTTTGTGATCGTCTGGTCGGTGATGTTCTGCAGTTTCAGGTGGTTGTGATGAGTGCCAACATGGGCTGTATACATTGTCGCCAGAGGGTCTCCCAAGTTATTTCCAAGATGAACGGTAAGGGCATTACGTTTCTTTAGAGCTTTTTCTCACTCTGGAGCATACAATGTACAATTGTCAAAAGTCATCAAAACCATTAATTATATATAAGATTTTGTGGCTTTACACYTTTGAATCAGGTGTGATTCCTACAATCAGTTTGGTGAACATAGAACCCCACCTTGACCGAGAACTCTAAGATTGATCAGGGTGATTTAGACAATAAGCTTCCATACACGCATCAAATTGAAACCTGATGAATCAAGAACCTAATTTTGTTTCTGGGTGGTGGTGTTGGTACAGGTTTGCTGGAGTACGTGGTAGATGTACACAATAAACAAGTGATCATGAAGGGGACACTAACGGACCCCGATCAAACTGAAAGAATGGCGCTTCTGAACTTTCCCACCAAATCCAAGAAGAACAAGTCCTCTTTCTCCTTGTGCCTCTTTGGTTCTACTTGCTTTAGTGCATAGCTTCTTATATTATTTACATACACATCTCTCTCTCTCTCTGATAATATAAACAGAGGTTAGATCTAGTTAATGGCCCACCCGTGCAGCTCTTCTTAGGGAATCCTCTCTACCCATTCTGTTGACTTCAGGATAGGGCGTTTAGGTGGCAACAAATAACAAGAAACGCCAAAGATAAGAAGGGGAAACAATAATTCCTGTCTCCGGAACAAAAAACAACACAAAAAAGGGTTACCAAATGCTAAATGCCGACCAACCAAACTCCGAGTGCAATTTCAAGTCCAATCAATGTCAACAAAGTTTCCAATTGCATTTGGCTTTTGCAATATTTGTACGGCTTTTTGTGGTTATTAAAAAAAAAAAAATCACTCACCTGCACTCATTACAAGTTTGCCGGTTTCAGGTGGGGAAACGGAAACTTTAAATAATATTCTTATCATCCCTTTAGTTACTGGCGTAGGAATAAAGAAAACGTTATATAATATGTTATGCTTTGGTCACTTAAATGGGTTAGTTTAAACTGCTAAACTTGTTTTTTTAACTGAGTCAAGAGGTTTAATATGTATGCTTTGAAGCCCATTTATTAGAGTGGACAGAAGTATGCTAAATTGTGTAAGTTGGGCGGGTTGCTCTGAATTTATGGTCAACCCAGGCCCAATCCTAAGATTTGGGCTAAGGCCTGAGTCTAGACCAAATCCAGCCTTTCTAATCCGAGTTTAATTCACATTGTAATTTAATGTATTTGGATTGGGTTCGGGCTTGGGCTGAGTTCGGGTTGGCCAATGAATCCACTCTAAAAAATTATATATGTATATATTTATGCAAGTATATATATATATATATATATAGTGGGAATAAAGTTAGGGCCAGGTTTGGGCTACCTAAGGACTAGGCCCAGGCCCAAGCCCAGCACGTGTAAGATTTTGGGCTGAGTTATTTCAACTTTGGGTTGGTCCTTCCTAAACTGCATCCTTAGAGTTATTCCAATTCCAACTGTTTCGTTGGGTGGAATTAGAATCATATTTCTATTCTTGCTGGAATGGCATTCTTCTTATTTAAGGGAATGGCCATTTCTCTCCCCCTCTCTTGCGAGTGAAATCCCATTTCAGCTTATTCCAATTACGATTTTAGTTCTAGTCTGAGCCAAACAGATTCTGGCCAGTCTGAGCCAAGGGAATGGCCATTCCAATTCCGATTCTAAATATGAATCAAATGAATCCTAATTAGAAAACTGAAATAGAATCTCTAACTTATAACAGAGACTCGGGATCAAATCCTGCTGAGACCAGGGTTGRAGAGTTAAGGGGATAGAAGATGGGTCAATGAAGCCAAAAAAAAAAAAAAGAAGAAAAAAATAAAACAAGGAGCTCGAGCAAAAACCAAAACTCCATTAAAGAAAAGCCCACTAAATTCTGGGTCTTTATGGTTTAATCTCAATCTCTTATGATGGCAACTTTAAAGCCCTGGGTCAGGTCTGGGTCTAATTTTAATGCCCATTAATCACATGGGCTAGGTCCATGGATATGCAAGTTTTAGAAAATACCCAGGAAAAGACTATGTCCACTTTTTTTCTTTTGTGTTGTAGCATCACCTTCACGAGTCTCATGGTGTCAGTAGGGCGATTTTTTTTTGGGACAAGTGGAGATCCACCTCATAAATCTGAAATTGCAGTCCCCTCCTAGCCCTCTTATAAATCACTGTCCATGAATTTGGCATCAATCCGGCAAGATTCAATTCACCCCTAGAAGTACGGGCAGGTTTAATGTAGATTTTTTATTTCCACCGTAGAGTTATAAATATTCAAAATATCAAATCCCCCACTGTATACACCAATGTCCGCCTGTGAATTGGTATCAATTCCAAGCTGGCACCCACCAACTGTACTTTGGGCCTAAAAATGCTGACCCTGGCCCTTATTTTTTTTGGAAAATTGTCTGAAACTCACTGAATTTTCAACATTTCTCTTAAACTCACAACTTTTCAAAATGTCTAAAATTCACCATGTCAATAAGTTTTTATACAAAACTCACCTTCCATTAGTGCACCGGTTAATGCTTCTTAATAGAGGTRTCCATGCCAACATAAATAACAACTTTTATGACCAAATTACCCTTGAATGGTGAGTTAGAGAAAAATGATATTTTCAGTTTTCAATTTTCTTTTTTTTTGCACTTTTAATGTTTTTTATAATTTCTACTTTTTTATATTTTTCTATTTTCTAAAATCTATAAATTTTTGGTATTTTTTCTACAATTTTTATTTTCTGGTTTTGTTTTTCAATTTCTATAATTTTAAAATAATTTTTTATTTTGTTTATAATCTCTATGTGTTTATGTATTTTATATTTGAAAATATTTTTTTGAACTTTTTCTTCTTCATGTCTAATATTAAAATGGTAATATATTCACCCGTTAATTTATTTTATATTTTTCTATGAAGGTTAAAATGGTAATATATTAACGCTCATTAATCTGTTTAACGTCAAATTAGTAAATATGGTGAGTTTTAGATATTTTAAAAAGTTGTAATGAATTTAAGAGAAATGCTAAAAAAAAATCATGGTGAATTTTAAACAATCTCTTTTTTTTTTTCTTTTTGAATAGAGTAACTCAGTAGCATATATAGACTAAGAGGGAGTTGTCATATTTCACATTTCTGAGGGGAATTGCAATCTAAAAATCCCTAATTTTTTTTAATTTATTTATTTGATATTCGGATAAGGTTCAAACTTGTCTAGACATCTAGTACAATCCAGAAGCTTCAGAAAAATTTTATTCGGTGATCGGATAAACTTCTGCTCCAGGAAGCTTCCGCACGGAATCAGGGTCAGCGATGAGATGAGATGAGGACAGACAGACAGGATTAGGTGGGGCTTTAGCTTTTGTCCAAAACCGACCCGACTCCTCCCTAACCCAAACCCGCCTTGCCCGCGAATATTCTCAAGGGTCAGCCGGTCAGGGGCTCAGGGCATATAGCAAGAGAAGGAGGTGTCTGACACAAACTACAAAAAATTACCAAAATACATGAAATGATAGAACGATAGTAGAGTAGCAACTCAACCTGTAATCCAAAAATTGATCGATAACCCGATTAGAGAGGTGTACCATGCCCTTTACAGAATCACCAATAAAATAGGACAAATTACACATTTATAGAAACCCACCTGGAGCCAATCGAAACCGAAATAATCCCATATCCATGACTCTAGAGTCCGGATTTCCTGGTAGTGTTTTGTGGGCAGGAGATCCGGAATCGACWAACTCGGATCGGGCAAATAACCCGATAGCATAGGAGTAGAGTTAGGATGGGAAATGCAAATATATTCCATCAGTTAATTATTTCTGTTTTATATTTGCCGTAGACAGATACAGGGGAAAAGAGGATGGAAAGCAATTTTAAGCATTGTTCATTTACTATATTTACCATATAATGCCAGTACTCAGCTCCACGTCCAGACCACCATTTCTGTGGTCAATTTATTTCCCTCCATAGGTGCAAATTCAATTAGAGTAATGTACAAAGGAACTACGGAAGGTTATCTTCCAATCCACTTGACATTTGAGTCGGTTACAGTAACTTCGTCGAAGCTCAGTCGGTTATAGAAATGGAAGAAACAAAATTAGTCGAAGATAAATAAAGCCAAGAAAGAAACCAAAGTATTATTCATTTCTGTCACAAGACCCACTTTACATTTCGCTGTTAAAACCAAAAAGGCAGAAACCTCAATTCCCCATTAAGTATAAACTCTTCTCAATGTCTACACTACTGACGACAGAAGTAAAGAGAAGATTTCTACAAAAACTCACTACCGATAATTCGTCAGGTTAATTCAGCCAAATCACTCGATGTTGACATGGAAAACGTCCTTCCTCTCCTCTTCCTTCACCTTCGGAACTACAACCTTGAGTATACCATTCTTCATCTCAGCTTTAATTTGATCGGTCTTGTAGAGCTTCTCAGGTAGGTCGATCCTGCTACTGTACCTCCGTCCGCTCTCCTCCTCCTCGGATTCCTTTTCCCCTTCTCCCTTGATGATCAGGGTGTTCTGCTCCACGGAAATCTTAACATTATCTTTCCCGAGCCCTGGCATGTCGATCCTCACATAGAGACCATTCTCGTCTTCTTTAACGTCCCATCCTCTTCTCGATCCAGCTCCCATCCCTCTCGATGCAGACAAGAACGGGTTGTCCATGAATTGATCCATCAAATTCAGAACCTGGCTCAAGCTCCTTGTCGGAGAGAAGGGATCAACCACATCTGCAAAACCGAGTTGAAATAGACACGTTAGAGAAACCGATAGGCAATCAGACAATATTATAAACCAAAACTAGAAATCAAAAAGACTACACATCGATAAGAAAATGGTGAACATAGACCAAAAGAACAAGGACTGAGATCACAACTACCTGAAAAGAAGCTAGGAACGTAGTCACGACGGCGGGAAACAGGCTCGTCGGAGCGGCGGCTGACATCGATGCGACGGTCATCGTCGTCATGATCGCGCAACTGAGCATTAGTGTTGAAGGAGCGACGGCGACAGATCGGGGGGGGTGGAGGAACTTGTTGAGAAGGCTTGGAGCAGAAACTCGCCTCCAAACAAGTAACGAAGCCATGAGATGAGAGGAAGCGAATTTGGGCACCTGAACTGACCTCAACCGAAAGCAGAGAGACTGTAAGCGAGATAGCTAGAGTTTTGACGAGAAATCTGTTGATCTTCTGAAAATGATGGACGAAGGAAAGAGGGTTTATATAGATATAAAACGAAGGTGTAGGTGTAGGTGTAGGGGCAGGGGAGTGAGTCTGTAGAAGCTTCGAGAGCAGAGAAAACTACAGAAGGTTCTGGATGCATACAGAGTGAGAGAATGTGGCGCGGAGATACTTTTTGTATGGACAAAGGAAAAGAGATTTACCAAAAGCAGTTTCTTGGTGACAACTGAACTGAATAACTTATTTTAATGAATAAAATAAGTCAACATAATCATGGGCCGTATCGTTTAGATGATATTTTGTATAAAGGGTTTGCTAATTTAGTTAGGCCCATCGTGTTCTTCCGTCCATTTTGAAAAAACACGAGAACACGAGAACACGAGAAACAATACAAAGATCCAGATTAGGCCCAGCCCAGCTGAAGAAGCCTTACCTCTAGGCTCTAGCGGAAAGGCGAAAGCTGAAGGGAGAAAAGCAGCTGAAGTTGGAGTACAGGAACTCAGGAAGAGTGGAATTCCAACTAAACAAAAGTTCATCATAAACTAAACAATATCATATACATTAGCAAACACCCCTTTTTTTTTGGGAAAGCCCTTAGTTAGTACTATGGTTTTAAATATAGATATATTCTAAATATAAATGTATTCAAGGGCCAAAACCATCTATTGTACTTATGGTGTTTATGAATAAGAGAGGACAAACATTGGTTTTGTACCGAACAAAATGTGCCTTTACTCATTTCTCATGTTTGGACATCTAGAGGTGTAAAGTGGGCCATGCTGTGTTGGTCCGTAGGTCAGTATGGACCGTGTCATCTTCCCTAGTGAAAAATTTGGGGGTTGGTTCAATACGGCCCATACAGGTCCGTTTGCGGGCTGGGCTGGCCCGTGGGTTGAGCCTTGGGCCAGGTCAGACTGTGCATCGAGCCATAACTATTTATTTAAAAAAATTTGATAAAAAATTAAAATTTTAATTTTATATGAATTTTGTATATACAATTGTTTATATATACAATAATTAAATAAATTAATATAATAAAATTAAAAATATATATATTTTATTAATATATTATATACTATATATTATTATATAATTATAATATTATATAAAAATATATAGGCCGGGCCACGAGCCATGCTGGGACGGGCTGTGGGCTGGGCCATGCAGGTCTGCGAGGCGCAGGCGGCACGGCCCGCTCGGTCATGCCATGCCGAGCTAGCCCRTGGACTTGAAAGTAGGCGCTATTTCATCGAACTATTGTTTTTAAACTCAACTAATTCACTATAAACCTTATTGTTCACATGGGTGAATTTAGACAATTAATCACTTAAAATTTTTTCAACAGAGGAGCAATAAAATTTGTAAATGAATGAAATTGTGAAAAAATAATAGACAATTTGAATACTTTTACCTATAATCCCGCATCTTTAAGGTTTTATTGGCTAGTTCCACTGTTAACAGGGGCCATAGATGATGACCTATTGACCTGAAGGCGCAGGAGAGAACACAGCTCTGACCAAATAATAGCCAAGGGCTCGGCAGAGGGCGGAGCCATAGATGAACCCATTTTTTCTATCCGCGGTGAATTGCAGCCACTAATCGCCCCGGCCATGGGAAAGGAAACAACTCGTAGAGGAGAGAGATTTTTGCACCACGGGGTTAGACTGTTGGCCACCAAAAACAATTGGGAGAATAGCCCAGAGTCAAAATTTTTAGGTTCAAAGTATACTTGGTGTAGGTGTCAATTCCGAATTAATGTAGTAAAATTCAGAAGTCTGCATTAGGCCCAAAGTACATGGGGGCATTAATGTAAAGAATGGGGGTTTTGATATTTTGAATTTTTATAGATCTGTAGCAGAATTCAGAAGTTTGCATTGGGCCTGATCATACTTTTCCGAAAACAATTTCATTTCTACCTTTCCAAAGCATTCAGCAGAGAATTGAAACCACTTCTGTCTCTAGACTAGTCTGAAAGAATTGCCCAAAGAACCAATCCACTAAAAAAAACAAGATTTTTAAAACCTGACTGGACAGGGAACCGTTCTGGGTCTGGTTCCCTGGTCGAATGGTCCAATCATTTGGACTGAACGGATGACTTATTCTTATAAAAAATAAAATATAAAATATAAACAAAAACCATTATCCGAATGGATGGTTCAACTGCCCAAATTAAGAATTCATTGACCAAACCAATGGCTTTTGGCAAAAAAAAATAGTTTTAAGTTGAAACGGAACCATTCAAATGACCGGTTCCCAATTTTTCCGGTCCAACTATCCGATCCAATTTTGAAAATACTGAGAAAAACAAAATCCCCTTGGTTCACTAATGACATTGGAAAACATTATTAATCATCGTTATTTTTTCTTCTTAGAACCGAAGACTAGGGCTGCAAATAAGTCAGACCATGTCCGAATTTGATCTGATAATAATCGTTTTCGGACACCTCCTTTGATCTTAATAAATTGGATCGAATTGGAAAAATCAATATGTTTAGTTAATGAATCAATTTCAAATATATCCCGAGCTAATCTAATCGATTAGTTATGAAATATTCTATATTTCTATATTATTTGTATATGTATATTTTATATAATTATTTATATAATTATATAATTATATATTATTTATATTATATCATTAAGTTTTTTTATTACAATTCAAATCAAATCAGATATATTTGTATTTGAATTCTAATCATAGTCTTGAAAAGTCGATAGATTCTTATTGAATTCAGATCGATCGGATCATCGAAAAGGATCGAATATCCCCTTTGTCAAATCCAATCCGATCCATTTGCAGCCTTACCCCGAATTTTATGGGGATGTTTGGAACCATAGCCGTTTTTCAAAAAAATGGTGTCACGTCGGATCCATATAGGCGTTTCAACAAACGCCCATGTATCTCATTGTTTGGTTCGCCCGATTATTTAAAAATCGGGCATGTCTCGAAAATTGGGATCCCACCGGTGCATGAAACGCCAAATTTGGCATTTCATGCATCGGTGAACTGTTTCCCCCAACAGTTGAGTGATGTATATCCTATGTGGTGCTTACCTGTCAGCATATACATGAAAAACGGTGATGAAAATCACCTTACCAAACAGCATAGTATTGTTCATTGCCTACGTGATAGAAGCATTTTTTTTGTGAAAAATGGGTCTTTGAAGCATGGGAGTTTTTTCTTGAAAATCGGTCCCAAAAAACGCCCACACTTCCAAACGCCATGTATAATGCACTCAATTGTATACATTCGGGATTATAATATTAGGATTTTCTTGCCTCACAAAGTTTTCATCCAATACTCAAAAAGGCTACTAAACAATTAAGGTGGTATTTCGTATCATTGCCAACTTTTTAGATAACATGACACCTTGGAATTCAACAAAATTACTACAAGCTCTCTGTATATATTATATTGTTATTTGGTGCTAATTAGGCATCATTAGTCAAGATCGGATCTGCTCCTCAAATAAGGCGTCTCACACACATACATCCTATCATGCATTGTTATTTTTCACGGGAGATGTTTCCAATGCACAGTGGATRTGCATGTGAGATGCCCAAGTGTGAGGAGCAGATCCTGTTCCTCATTAGTCACCACAAAGATAAAAAAATGAAAACATTATTTCCATTTCAAAAAACATTAAAATGATGTTTTCTTCCAATGCAGTTCCCACAAAATTTGAGACACTCAGTATTGCTTGAAACGGATTGAAAGCATTCAACCAAATAAGATAAAGTGAGAGATAGAGCAAAATGCCTACTTTGTGTTGACATGGCAAAGATACCTTACAAAAAAAGACTAGTACCAAACACCACCAACCAAGTGGTTGTTAGGTCAGAAGAATCATTTTGTCAAAACTATTTCCTCAAAAAACAATGATTTCTAAGGTTTTGAGGAACCATTGATTTTTAATAATATGTATTTGGTATAAATAACTGTGATAAGGATAATTTAATACAGCATACAACTGCCACAATATTATTGATTTGCACATTGCCACATTATTGGCATGGACTAAATGGCATATCATTCCCCAATTCCCTAGGTTGAATGAATCGAATCATAATCTCAAATTATAGAAAATCAGGATCGGCTGATTCAAGTTCGGATTAGTTGAACGTCTCATGCTGTTGAGCAGGCTGTGGGATCAATTAGCACCTAAATGTTACATTAAAATAGGGGAGAGCGATGGGAGTGGGAATGGATTTGAAAACTGATTCATTTTGTTTTGGTTCAATTTGATGGACCTGAACCGATTGGGTCGGTTCTGGTTCTAGGAATTGGAATCGATGGGTTGGTTCTGGGTCTTGATATAATATCCTGATTATTATTGGTTCGAAATCGATATACAATATATATATATATATATATATGTATTTATTTATTTATTTATTACAATCAGGTCTGTTGGGTCGGATCCGATTATCTCGAGAACTGATCGATTCGATTATGGGTTTGAAAATTATAAACCCTATCGGGTCTGATTCAGTTATGTGCCTTCAATATTTCCTGTCGGGTCGGTCCTGGTCCAAACCCAACCCGTTGACAGCCTTAATTGCCCCCCCACATACACATCTCAGCATGCATTGGGAATATTTCCCGTAGTTGTCATTGAAAGATGTTTCCAATAGACAGTTGGGATGTGCTGTAGGATGCAGAGGCTAATTCTCCCTAACCCTCCTCTCCAGGATCACATTGGCACCCCACATGCACATCTCAACATGTATTGAAACATCTCCCCTAATAAGTATGAAAGATATTCCCAATACATGCTGAGATGCGCATGTGAAGCGCTCGTGGGACACCAATGTCGTCTCCCCTCTCTTGCCTCCACCATCTACTCCCTCGCTGATCAACTCTTACCATCCATGGTCTCCCTCTCTTGTCACTCTGTCATCCACCACAAACATGCCCCTGCAAGTCCAGCCACTACATTTCAAACCCAAGTCAACCATGCTCTATAATATAAATCCATTTCCTCCTTTGAAGCAACTTCTGTGCTTTCCTTAATATAAATGGAAAAGTATGGATAAGCCTAATGCATATTTTTTATTTTTACTATAGAGTTATAAACATTTAAAATATCAACCCACATTTTATGCAACAACGCCCGCCTGTAAATTGACATCAATTCCGAACTGACATCTATCCCAACAGTACTTTAAACCTATAAATTCTAACCATGGACTGAACCGTCATTCTCCCTAATATAAATCTATTTACTCCTTCACTTCTGTGCTTTCCTTGAATCAATTCAACCCATCTTGGGAGTCCTTAGTTCAACCAAACAGAAATAATGGCTCTTCTACTTGAATGTATGACATCGAACAGATGTTATAGAGTGACCCATTATAACCAAATATGCTCTTATTCAATGCACCCGGAAAACAAGTCCAGGCAACAAATAAACAATAGTTGATAAAAAATTTATAAGAATTAATTAACTCTCATGACAAGGTTCTAAATAGGGCTGCAATCAAATCAAGCTCTAACCGAATAGTTTGTAATCAAGTTTGATTAACCTCGGGTCAAGTTTGAATTTCGAAAAAAGTTTGATTAATTATTTAAATTTGAGCTTGATTAATACAAATTTAGTTTGAAAGCTCGTGAATTTGACTTAATTAACATATATATATATATATATATATATATATATATATATATATATATAACAGATCCAAATTTGGTTCAATTATATCTGGAATGCAATAAATGAATAACATAAACAAAAGCAAAACTGAACTTTAACCTAAAGAGTTTTTAATAAAACTACAGTTTTTAATTAACATAGTCAAATTAAGAATCTGCCACTTGGTTACCTTTCCTATAAATATGGTGAATAGTGAATCAAATTGGAATAGTGCGAATTGCTTGTTAGTAATACCAAATCAACCAAGGGGGAAAAGAAACACCATTCAAACTGTCAACCAAAATTTGTAACTTTTGTTACATTTTTATGTTCAAAAGGGTATATTTCAATAAGATAATTTGGATTAAAAATACTTAGGTGACGTTTGATAAATTTGAAATCTATGTTTGAAAAGTCAAAAAGCTATTATTCAGATCTAAATACTAAAACGTAGAAATTATTTTACTTTTTAAAGGCTCTAAAAAGATAAGATGGTTTGAGTTGGAGTAATTCTCCAATTTATGGAATTGCAAAAATTACAAATTTAGCCCTGAAATAAACTATTTGATAATATTCAAAATAATAAAAATATTTATTTTCCAATGATATTTAATAATTAATAAAAATTATAATAATAAATAATATTACTATTTATTTAATATTATTATTTATTATCAACTTAATATTATTAATAATTATCATCATAACCTTTTAAATACATTTAGAATTGATTAGATGCGAGACCATGTCTAAATGCATTCAAACATTTTTTCGGCTCGAGCTGATTCGAATTATAAACTTGAGCTCTAGCTCGGCTACCTTTGATTGCAGGTCTCCCTCAATTGCTAAAGTGTCGAGTTGAGGTCTACCTTGCAACCAAGGTGCTGAGTCGAGTTCTCCCTCAACTACTAAAGTGCCGAGCTGAGGTTTCCCTAGCAACCGAGGTGCCGCGTTGAGGTCTCCCTTAGTTGTCAAGGTGTCGAGGTGAGGTCTCAATTGTCAAAGTGTTGAGCCGAGGTCTCCCATAGTGGCCAAGGTGCCGAGCCGAGGTCTCCCTTAGTAGTTGAGGTGATACCATATTAGACTCGCGAGCCTCACACACCGAGCTTTATTAAGCTCGAGCTCAAGCTTGGCTCGATTAGCAAACGAGCCTATATATTAGGGATGAATTCGGCTCGAAGCTCGGTTTAGACCGAACCTCGAGCTCGTGGCCACCCCTACCACTAATGTTTGAAAACCAAGCTATATTATATATATATATATGTGTGTGTGTGAAAAATGCTATCAAATGCCACCTTATTTTATCAACATATAATCAGTTTATCATTTTATTGTGATTTTTATTAAGTCATATTATAAAAAATAAAACTTTAAATTATTATTATTTGATATAGGCATATGTGGTAGGACCCAGGATGGTGCCACATGGCATTGATTGGATGCAATCCTAGTCGTCCGCTGCCAACCACTCCCAGGGCCAAGTCAAGTGTAAATAGAGGTGCCCCTCTCTAGGTAAACCACCTTGCTCATTTCTATTCTCTAGCTCTCTTGCTTTCGAGCCACCTTGCTCATTTCTATTCTCTAGCTCTCTT
Organism: Nelumbo nucifera; assembly: GCF_000365185.1. Next base: position 3,853,625 of record NW_010729095.1, on the reverse strand, counting down.
GCTTTCGAGCGACCTCGTCTGAGCTTTCACCTCGGACCTCGTCTAACTCTCTTTATGCATTTGATTAACTTGACCATCAAAGACTCCACCCCTAAGATAACACCCGGGGCCTCTAATGTGTTCTCTCATTCTCAAATCGGACAAATTAGCTTTCAGACACAACAGTCCTCGAACACATTAGCCCTCAGCTAAAGAAGCGGATTTATCTTGTTGCCCTTGGCCTATCCTTGGCAGCAACATTATTATTATTATTGGTAATTATAGACCTCAAGGAAAATCAGGTCGGAGGCAATTGACCCAATTAATAAATGGTGGAATGCTGTCATGTTGGGTCTATCAAAGTAGAATTCGATTCAAGACTAGTATCAAATCACATCTGCACCCACTTCCAGTAATTGTGATTGGTAGATGTTCTCAATGCACGGTTTGAATGTGTTGTGGAGCGCCTGTGAGACGCCAATGTGATCTCGAGACTCGACAGAGTTTACGATGTGCTGTGGGGCATTGTGGGGCGTTGATGTGAAGTCGACTCAACCAGTACATCGTTTCATAAGGACAATCAGACCTACCCATTGACGGTCTCCCATACTACCCACCAGTTGTTTCCACATCCTTTGCATGAAATATTACAGCTGTACATTGAAATATATCATTTATCATTCGTGTAATGGTGTTTTGTGGGTAGATATGTAATAAGGAGATCCGGAGTGCCCATTGGCAGCTCAGGTAATCATCCACTTAGCAAGTTGGTTTGGGCTTTGGGGCCCGACAAGGATCCAAATTTGTTCTCCCTTCGACCTTGAACCATGGGCTAAATTTGACTCCAATTCCTTGCCAGTTGTTCAAAATAATCCATTCCTCCTGGGTAACAAGTTAAACACGTCGGAACGAGTTCGGCTTCGGAGTGATATTCCTACTGTAGGGTTGCAAAAGGTGGTTGGAAGGGTGTGGGCACAGACTCGACAAGCCCATCTCCGTCGGAACATAAAAGGATTCACGGCCATTAATGGGACCCCTACTAGCTACCAAATACCAATGTTGCCCACGTGACCTTTGTGAAAGCTATTTTTCTAAATAATTATTTTAAGGCCCTAAACACGTGGACGAAAGAGACACCTGTTTGATAGTTTGAGGGTCTTTGTCTCTCAACCTTGTGTGTGTATGCTCAATCAGTCAAACCCTTGCTTTTGATCAATAAAATAAAATACTTATTTTAATGGACTACTTGAATTTTGAATGGTCTGGACGTGAAGCCAAGGCTAAGTCTTAATCAGCTTTGTTATTGTAGAGTGAAGATTATTTTTCTCTAATCGAGTAGACTGGGTTAAAGAAGCCGGCCCAATTATGACGGACCGGAAGCAGACACGTCACACCGGTTACTGAGCCCAACGGGCGTCATTGTCAACACCCACGTTACGCCGGTAGGTGTCTCCCTTCCCCGGTCGCCGATCAAAATACCTGTACTTTAATCGCCTTACACGTGTCCTCCTCCCTCTCGATCTTAACCGATCGCCGTCTGACCCACCAAAAAGGAAATACACACAAAACTCCTAACCAAACCTCAAAATCCTCACCGCCGGCAAACTCCACCCTAACCTCTCTCTCTCAGAATGGAAAACGAAGAGGAGATGGAATCAAACCCAACATCCCCAGCATCGTCAGACCACCAAATAGGACCATCACAGCCAGTAACCGTAGCGGCGCCGCCACCGCCGGCGCGTCAGTCTCTAACCCTAGCCCTTCCAATTCAGCAACCCCGGATGACTAGCACCATCACCGGCGGAGGCGTCACACACGGCCGCGAAGATTGTTGGAGCGAAGGTGCCACATCGACTCTAATTGATGCCTGGGGTGAACGATACATTGAGCTGAACAGAGGCAACCTGAAGCAGAAGCACTGGCAAGAGGTAGCCGATGTTGTGACCAGCCGCGAAGACTACACGAAGGTGCCCAAAACCGATATTCAGTGTAAGAACCGAATCGATACGTTGAAGAAGAAGTATAAGGTCGAGAAGGCCAAGATCTCTTCTGGATTCCCCACCAAATGGGTTTTCTTTGACCGCATTTATCAGCTCATCGGACCCTCGTCGAGGAAAAACGAAGATCTCGACAATAACACCCCATCCGGGCCCACCCCGAAGTCATCCGCGGCAGCCGCCGTTAGGAACTTCAGATCGTTGCGACAGCCTCAGTTAAATCAGCGGGAGTCGACCAACTCGGGCGACTCGACGGATGGTCTTCCCCCGGCGACGAATAATGTGAATGGGAAGAGATGGAGGTTCAAGAGAGAATCAATTCGAAGTGGTTGGGGAGGTAAGTCCGAATCTTCGATGAGGGAGCTCAGTCGGGCGATTTTGAAATTCGGTGAAGTGTACGAGAAAGTGGAGAAGTCAAAGCTGGAGCAGATGATGGAGATGGAGAAACAGAGAATGGAGTTGACCAGGGAATTTGAGTTGCAGAGGTTGCGGTTTTTCATGAAGACCCAGATCGAGTTGTCTCAGCTGAAACACGGAAGAAGGGTCGTCGTAGGTAATGGTCGACGGAACAGTAATAACAGTGGATAGAACTCAATCCATGGATCCCTCGTGTAGGATTGCCCCTTACTACTGCCTCTGTTGAAACCCAAATCAAATCAAACAAAAACCACCCATAAAAATGGTGGAAGTTTTTATTATGAATTAAATTAAGGATCTCTCAATCTTATCTCCTCGACTGTGTTTTTATTCAATTATTTAATAGATTTGGGTAAATGGTACCCATTTTAAAGACAGTCGCAATTTTGTTTTAGATACAGTTACAATGTTACATTCATGTAAATCAAAGCGGAGAAAGATAGATTAGCTCGACCAAACTCAAAAACACATCAGTGGCTCAGTTCTGTTTGTCAAACCAAAAGTAATGGTTGAATTTCAGTTGAATTTCGTATTCACAAATCACAAGTTCATTTGTATTTTGAGATAATGAGACGTTGCAGACTGAAGTTGAAATGGCATCATCTGTTTTCTCTAATGCCAAGTGCCAATTTCTAGGTGGCAAATCTCATCAATCTCTGTTACAAGACCGAAAAAAATTATATATATATCAATTGACAAAGAAAAAAAATCAATTGCATTGATGTGGGGTTCTCGTGAAATATAATGGAGCATGTGGCTATGTTTGACTAGAAGGAATAAGTAGGAAAAGGAAGGAAAATGTAGGGAAACCTTATACTTCTTTGCGTTTCCTTCCTTTTCCTTACTTTTTTCCTTCAAACCAAGCACAGCCTTACAAAAAAAAAAGGAGGCCGGGTAGTTGACAACTTTCTTACAACGAGGTTGGGAGTCCAAAAACTAATAACCGATTTGCATCGGGATCATAGATGATATAGATCTTCAGATCAAATCATCTCGAGATTTACACAGTTACAATGCTTAGAGCCAAACATGGATCACGTTGTGGCAGCTTCTGGACAATGGTTCAGAATTGCGTTATAGGAAGAGATTACACCTAATTCTCAATTTGGAGGGACTACTGAGTCTACAACGTTAATATATGGAAAACATGGTAATAAAGCCATATAGCAGTACCGACTTTCGAGTGTTTAACTGTTTATAACCAAATACATGGTGATAAAGCCCAACTGTGCAGAGAAACTTGTCCACCCAGACCCACTTGCGTCTCAGGAGATTTGTGCAGTTTGGCCGACGCCTCGACAGTGTCCAAGTGGAAGAACTTCTGATTCTTTTCTTGTCTACCTGTTTAGTATGTGCGGGTACACCGCATATCCACTTCCTCTTCTGCATTCTGGTAAAGTTGGTCTGGGCTCCATTACTTAAAATTCTCCAGGCTTGTGCTGCTACTGCTTGGAATTCAGGCTATTCAGAACTCAGCAGTGAACTCCATAGATAAGTCTCGGGCTTCCACATTATCTGATACTGGCTAAAAAGCCTGGAGCTAAAGGGCAACAGTGTCAAAGCTCTTGACGCACTGAACTCTAATCTTCCACTGCATGGGGCAATACGTGAATAGATTGCCATGTGCCAAATGATAGAACCAGCAACTTTCAACACCAAATATACATACTACATGACAAACCTATATTTTCAAAACCTAAGACAAGACTAACTATAGTTTTGAAAATAGTGACCTAAACAGAATTGAAGAAAGTGAAAGAGAATTAAGAAGAAAAGAAAACTTCTCAGGAGTTGTCGAATGAAAACCTGTAAACAAGGCAGGAGTTAGTCACACACTACATTTTCAGAGTTCCCGCTTGAACAATAACAAACCAATCAACTCCAAAGGAAAATGTTTTCTAATTCCACAGACCGCTGTTACAACTAACAGAAGCACCGCCAACTGTCATAATTTCATTTTGTTTCTTCTTTTCTGTTCCTTCTTTGTTGTTGGAATATGATTTAAAAATAAAAGAGGAGAATTTACTGCCATAGTAGAATATGCAACGATCATGTCTTCCTCAAAAGATATCCTAAAAGGATACCCAGCAAGCCCACAAGCACGACATAAAGGAATGAAACACCACTACGGTTTTTGTTGGCTTCACGCCTCAACAGATCCTGCACAGCCAAACCAAAGAATGATAATTTGTTCTCTGTAAACAAATAAAAGAGAAGATAGAATTATGCCATGCAAATTATTAGCTTATTCATCTTCATTGGATTTTGTAATTTGGACATGGTTTGCATGCTTGCTAGTATATATGCATAAATAAAGGAAATGCATTTAGCCATAAAATGAAAAAGGAAATGCATGTAACAAAAAACATAAAAATGCACAGATTCACATCTAAAGTGCAAAATGGCTGTTCTACACAAGTTTATGTACCAGAGCAATATACCACCATCTTCAGCCAGTTTACTGATTCTTCTACTCTAGAAGGCAACATCATTTTTTTTCTTGTGCACTTATGAAATGGTCATGTGATTAGTAGGATTACCCTAGGGATCATCTATGCAATAAGGCACCTCAATTGAATGCCATAAAAAAAGGCACTTTGTTGAGGCAACCATTTGCCCGTCATGGCTTATGGCCAAGGTTCAAAATATCGATACGCCCGATATGCTGGTATGGGCGTAACGGGCAAATCAATACAGCTTTTCATGCCTTTTTTTTTTGCAACCAGTTTAGGGCTCCTCCACCCCCTGAACCGGTCAGACCCCCGATACACCCACTGTAGGGGCGTACCGGAGGGGTCCCGGAATGATACGCATCGATACTTTGAACTTTGCTTATGGATTATTATAATATTATTACTAATGGCAACATATTATTACGATGTGTTTTAATACACCCTATCATATATTATGTATATTTTTTATGCTTTGTTTAATGATTTTACCATTAAATCATAAAAAATCCAAGGGTTTTAAGGAGAGAAAAAAGAAGGATAATGAATTCTCTCTTTTTTTTCCTACAATTTCTCCCCTCTCCTACATCAAATAGAAAAGGGTTTCCCCTTTTTTCCTTTTCTGTTTCCGTCACTCTTAAAAATTATTTTTAGAGCATAAAAACACAACCTTCTTTATTTGCTAAGAACCTTTTGACATGCAATTGCTCTATTAAATACTTACTATGTTATGATGTTATGTTTGAAATATTAAAAATAATTTACTTAAAATGCTATTGTCTTTAGATGTGATGATTTAGTACGTTTTGATAGGAAAACTAATGCTACTAGTAAAGAAGCATTACTATTTTTTGAATTTAAATGCATGCTGATTGGTATATAAAATTGGGAAACAAACCTAGAATTTAGGTTTTTCTTTGTAACTGTTAGAAAATATCAACCTATTCAAGGACCTCATCTAACAGCTTAAGCTTTTAGGTTGAATGGTTCTTTGAGATGGTATCAGAGCCACTTTTTACCAAGTGGTCTAGTGTTCAATCCTCATTACCCCCATTATAATTAAGTTTCAGCACAAGGTATGAGTGGGCCTGTGCTTGTTCACACTTCAAGCCCAATGGACTTTCGTGTGAGGGGGCATGTTAGAAAATATCAACCTATTCAAGGACCTCATCTAACAGCTTAAGCTTTTAGGTTGAATGGTTCTTTGAGAGTAACATTCCTTTTGCCTAGGCAATTAGGTGCCCCATTGTCACCTAGAATTGTGTAGACACTTTGGCAACCATATCTTAAAGATAAAATTTATCTAAAAATACCAGCACTCTTTGGAAGGAGTAATATGTTCCCTTTTCTCTTTTTCTTTAAACTACCACTGACCAAGAGGGGTAAAGTAATGTGGAGAGCCACAAGAGAAGCTATCCTTTGGTCAATTTGGAAACAAAGGAATGAGAGGATCTTTAGAGATGTTGGAAAATCTAAGGAAGAAGTCATTGATGTAATAACCATTAAAATTATCCACTGGCTGAAAACATTAGAGCTTTTCAGGGACTTCTCAATTGATGACATACTAAGAGGTTGGAGCGCAGTGGCAACTGGCAACTTCTGTTTCCTTGAAGGGTGAAGCTGAATTTTGACGGGAGCTCTTTAGGCAACCGGGGCCCTTCTGGAATAGGTGGAGACATGGAGTACTGACAGATGAAGAGGGCAGACTAATTGTTATGTTTTCAGGTACAATAGGAGTGGGTGATTCACTGAGAGCGGAGGTGATGGCTTTACTTCAAGGATTAAGATTGGCTAAGCAGTTGGGTCTTCATCAAGTTGAGGTAGAAGGGGATTCTAAGCTAGTAATTGGTTGGATTTAGTCACAAAGGTTGGGGGTCTGGGTCTATAGACAGCTCATGAGGGAAATAAATTGGTTAGCAAGGGAGATAGGGGTCTCTTTCAATTGGGTCCGAAGGTCAGCTAATGGGCAGTGCTGTAACCTAAGACCGTTTTTGGGGTCAGCACCCTTGTGTTAGGGTGGTTGACAGTTGTAATATTTTGTTAAATTAATTTAAATGAAAGTCACTGTTTCCTATTGAAAAAAAAAAAAAACTGACCAACATCATAATGGCCCCATAAGCTAGAAATCCAACCCTTTCACTTTCTAGAACATTGTTTAATAATGAAAAAAAAAAAAAAAAAATCTCCCTCCAAAGATTACCACCTTAAATAAAGCAGCCTCCATCAACTGATTAATCAAAGTTATGTTCTTGATTGGCACATATACTACATCAGAACAAATAAGAAATCCTAAAAGCAGATAAATATACAAAGCCCTGAATTAAAACCCCAACCTGCTTGATTAACAAATACATCCTTAAAGAAGGCAAACCACTGCCCTCTCAGTTACTTTTGAGGATGTCAAACCATCTCCAACCTCACAGGACAAGATAAGAAATAACACCCCTAAAAGAAGGCAAGTCACTCTGAAGCTGCACCATAAATTAGAAAATAAACTGGAGCACATTCTTCAACCTCCAAAATGAGACATACTGGTCAGAATCTAATACTAGTAGCTAGTTTACATACCTCACAATGGCATTCTCATCAATTAATTTAGAAATACCTTCTCCACTAAACTAATTTATAGAATGCCAAATTTATTATTAGAAAAAAGGATAGTTTTCCATTTCAACTAACCTCAACAATTTGTTGTGTGCCATTTATATTATATGTTTAGAAAAAGGCTATTACCCAATGTTGGACCTAGCTATACTGGGAAGAGTGGACTATGTACAGACATATCCTTCAGCATTTTTTTTGCACCCCTAGCATTTATATGTTTCATCAGACATATAAAGAAACATAGGGTAAGTAGAAAATTCAACTAGAGATGGAATCATGTTCAAACTTCAAAACGATTTTGCATAAATTATCAAAATCAAAAGTCCAATTTGCTTTAAAATAAATAATATATTCAATACATTATTTTATATAGATACATGTGAAATGTAGTTGACATATAAAATCTAGATATTTTCTGACAAACAAAAAGGAATTTATTCACTGAAAAGAAAGAATAGAAAGCCCCAGGCATAAGACATTACATTTGATATATTTTACCTACTAAAAGTTTTCTTCTAATTCCCTATTGAGCAATGGGTGCCCATATATAGGACTCCACAAAATCTGCTCCTCTCTTCTCAAAGCACTGGTTGACCCTAATGTTTTAGCATTCAGCTTATCTGGTCTTAAACATAGTTCACATAATCTTCCCTCCCCATACTATTCTTCTACCCAAAAGTGTACTCTACTGTCATCCCATCCAAAAATTTTGTATATCTTACAGGGATGAAAGAAGATTGTCACAATAACATTACAAAGAAATATAATAAACAAAGGGATATATAAGATAATGATACAGAGTTGAGCAGCAGAACATCTTTATGAAATCAGACCATCTACATAGTCTAATAAAAGAGGAATGGGAAGCTTCTGAGCATATAAAAATATCACTTATTCGTGCAATGCTAAGATGATCATTAATCTGATGCACATAAGCAGAAGTTCAGAAACTTAAAAGATGAATTCCTTGTATGAAATCCCTCACCAATTCCTGACGAAGTTTGGTGCTCTGTTGAATAGCCAAAATTTTCTCCTCTGTGAGCTTTGAAATAAGAGCCTTTGCCTGAAAACAGACCAATTATCAGTCAAATCTGCAGTAACAATGCCACTTGACATAAACAAAGTAATTAACCCTCAAGCTCATATATATAAAAAAAGGCATGCTGTTCCAAAAATGTTAGTGTATAAACATCAGGAACTGGGAGAATGAGACACACAGTCCCATAACATGCACATACATAATCTGTCCCAAATCAGGACAAGTAGGGGCTTACTTGGATGACCTGTCAGATAACTCATATTTTTTTCCATGTACAAGAATGATGAGGCCAAGCTGAGTCATCAATAAACAAGGGGATCATGTAGGACCAATTGCTCTGATACCAATCTGATGTAGGAGTGTTGTGATCCAAGCTGGACTGGTAACAAATTTGAGAGAAACTGAAAAGTAAAGATGAGTGTAAGAGATCAGTTCCGAGGTTCAGAGTTGGGGGGCAAAAAGTAGGTCTAGAGAAGGGGGATGAAGGTTTGTTTAGGGTTATATGGCTGTATGAAGTTATCAGAAAACTAGCTTAGTGGTGGAATTCCTGCAATGTGCAGAAATTTCCAGAGAGAATATATAAAATAAAAAAAAAAATCAATGTTTTCAAGATTGGAATGGAATTTCTTTAGCGGATGATTCAGGTAAATGAATCAAAGAAGGAGATTGAATTTTGGAAGGGTTTTGAGAAGATTTGGCACAAAAAGATGAGGGTTCTCAAAATATGAAACTTTTGAGAACTGGAGTTTTTAGTGGGAAGTTTTGAAAACTGTTTTAATGAGATGAAAAGGAACCTAATATATGGCAGATGGCTAAATCAAACTTGGCTTTCACCAAGGTTTGATAGGGAAGATTTAGAGAAAGAATTTCCTCTCTCTATTCGATTAATGTTTTCCAGTTTAGTTACTAGAATTCAAAGTTGACATACAACTTTCTTCTCCAGATGACCTTTTTGATGCTTCGTACAACGTAAAAAAAGTACTTTTTCACACTTATGTTTGCCACACCAGACTTAATTTCAAAGGACTCTTATACCTATGTGTTATTGATACCAATGACCCCCACCCACCAACAGTAGACATGCAAGCAAAGCATTAGCATAAAACTCTATGCTTTGATCTACAATGTAATAGGGATGGACACGAACCGAGCTTTTCACAAGCTATTCGAGTTCAGCTCGTGAAAAGCTCAATTCGACTTGGTTTAAACCAAGCTTCAAGCCAAGCTTGAGACTAATGAAGCTCGGCTTGTGAGGCTTGCAAGCCTAATGGCCCTAATCGAGCTTATATTATATATAATATTTTTAACTTATATATATATAATAACAAATATTTTTTATAGATATAATTTTTCATTTTTTATATGCAATTTTTTTTTGTTTTTTATATGAAGCTTGGCTCACCATCGAGCTCGAGCCTGATATTTTTCTATCGAGATGAGTTCGAATAGCCAAATATCCGGCTTGGCTCAGCTTGGATCCACCCCTACAATGTAAAATCAATACACTGACCATGAAGGATCACATAAATAATATATTCGCCTCTAAATCATTGAAACCTTCATTCTTTAGAACAATAATGCAATAGAAATATCAACTAGAAATAAGTCTACCCCAATAGATGGATATAAATGCAAATCTACTCAATACTTATATAGTTTTATACAACAAATGGTCCATCCTGAGAAATAGTTCAAGTACCCTATGTTATTACAAGCTAATAAACTTCTTATGGTAGAACTTATTAGCAGAAAGAATGTTCTGAACTTTAAATTTTATGATCATAGTCTATGCTACATGGATACCTGTACAAGGTGTGAGAGGGGAGGGGGGTAAGGCAGCAGTGGGGGTCTACCTGAAAGACAGTAGATGACTTTGGGAGGAAAGAAGAGGAAGAAGAAAGGTTGCAGGGAGCTTTAATGGAGGTTGTAATGGAGATTAAGGACACAGTCCAACAAAACTTACGCAAGGAGAGGGTAATATATGTCTGAGGAAAGCTTCAAGTTTTCCCTATTTATAGAGAAAAGATCCTCAACAGAATAGAAAATACGTAATGAGAAAAGGAACTTTCCCCAAAGCGGGAAAGTCTATTATTATTCAGCTAGATCTAGGACAGAGAGGTCACAAGTATGGTTCAAAGTATCGATACGCCTGTTTCCATGTGACCAAGGTTCAAAGTATCGTATCTTTTGAAAAAGATACGGTCCGAAACGCCTGTTTCCATGTGTTTTGGACCCCCCAATTTTTTTTAATAATAAAAAATATCTTATAAGCTTCCCAAAAAACTAAACTTTGAAAAAAAAAACTAAAAAAAAAAAGTATGTATCAGCCGTTTCTAAGTACCGATACGGTACGACCGAAACTCGTATTATATCGATACTTTGAACCTTGGCCACAAGTAGGGTTTTGCCACGTGTCACTATAGAGATCCGAGATCCTACGGTCTGGGTTCTTGCCCTTCTCCTTGCTATCATGCTTTTGACATTTGCTTACATCATTAGGGGTGTTGATTTATCATCGCAATTCTTTTGGTGTGTTATAGTATTGCACTGTGGCATTCAGGTAATGAATTGTCAATTGTCATAGACCTTTGCGAGTACGTTATGCTGTTGTGCTGTAACACTTTGGCGATATGTCATTGCAACGTAGAGGATTACTACGATGTTAATGTTTGCAGTTAGCTCAGTTGTGTTTTGTGTTGTAAACAATGGTTTACTACGTCTCATAGTGAGTATGCCTGTTTGTTGTGATTTAACCACTAAGTGGGATTGCGTTGCTAGTCACCAAGCTTGGGTTTGTGATACAACGTGAGTGCGTTGTGGGCACACTCGAGTGTCTATAGCACACCCTCCATAGGATCTAAATCCATATACTTACACAAGGGTGCTGAGTTACATCACATACTTCAATTTTTAGTGTAAATTTCATATCATATCTAATGCCGTATCTTGTTGTGTCTTTGCGATATCTGAGTAACATAGACCATATTCTTTCAAAACTAAAAATTATCTTTCAGATTCCACAATTCCTACCCTATTATTAAAATATTGAACTAAACAATGAACTATGTGCAAACTCATAGCCTATGATGAACCATACCATGGACTGTAAGAACAATGATATAATATTAATACAACAATAATCGCAATTATTTAAAGATTCCACCATTCCCCATCCAAGAAAAGGGGGAAGATGCTTTGGAGATGCAGAAGGGTTGTCATTCTATGGGCAGTTTGGGAAGAAAGGAACATGAGAATTGAGAATATTCAAGGAAAAGGCTAGAACTAAAGATGCCTTAATTGAGAATATCACATGGTGTCACATTGGGGAAAAACAATGCCCATATTTGAACAATTATTAGTGGAAGATATTTTAAGGGGATGACAACATATTGCAGCTTTGTCTACAGTTAGAAGCACCATCAAACTTCTTTGGGCTCCCGCCACATACAAACTTCATAAAATTGGACTTTGACAGATGCAGCTTGGGCAACCCTGGAGTGTCTGGTATCGGAGGAGTTTTTAGAGACTATGAAGACAGTGTAATTATGGCAATTGACTAAAGACCTATTGCTTATGGAAACTCAATCAAAACAGAATTGTATGCAGTACTCCAGGGGCTAGGACTAGAGAAGATGCTAAATTACAAGGATTTAATTGTGAAAGGAGACTCAAAAGATAATTATTGAATGTCTTAAGCACAACAAACCATGAACATGGCAGTATAGGCATAAACTAAGGGAAGTCAGACAACTGCAAAGGGGGCTGAGAACAATATTCGATTGCACACATAGATCAGCAAATGGAGTGGCAGATTCACTTGCAAGACAATGTATGAACGGAGACCAACTATATTGGAGAACCACTTAAACAGATGATGAAGGCTTATGTAACTAAAAAAGCAAAAAAGGTTAAGCATGGGCGAGACTGAAGGAAAATACAAGAAGGATTGTGGGATGCTGAGGAATAGCCTGTACTATAAATACTACCCATTCTTTTCCCAACTTAAAAAAAAATTTCAACATACTGATCAGGGAAAAAAAAACTTAGCATCACGAAGTAGTTGCAAGTTCAAAAAACTACCCAAGTAAAAGTGTATTATCTAAAATTCCCTGAAAGAAAACTTACCTCTGAAGATTTATCTTGAGACTCAGAATATGCTCCAGAAACCTGTAAGCATGGTTATATAGACCTGTTATCAATCTGCTTCTAAAAATTCTGATTGCACTCCAGGCAACAAGTTGTATAAAAACAATTTGCATGATAGATAGAAATATTAAAGAACATTAACCTTTGGTAAAACATGAAGAATAAAAATTAAAATTACTCACAGCAGCAAATTCAGAAGTATTAAAGTTCCCATTATCTGATATAGAAGCCCTTGGGGAAGAGCCTTCCTCAGATCCTTCTGGAACTGGTGATGGTGGTTGAGGAGGAGAAACATAAACAACTCTCAATTTACATTCCTCAACGAGATTTCCTGATTCCTTGTTGAACTAAATAAAACCAATCCCATAGATTAAAACTCTTATGCATTACACCATCTAATTCTCACAAAAAAAAATTGCACTAAATATGATTACATGCATTGATTATTACCACTTCTGGGTTAATATCCTTAGGAGTAGCACCAGGACTTGCAATTACGCTCTGAAGGAGAAACTTGTCCTTGCATTGCATGTCAGGGGGAGCTTCGCGCTGTGCTTGCATGGTAACTGACCAACAATAATAACAGTAAACGTGAGTGGCTAATTAATCAAAACAATTACAGTGTGTTTGTCTGAGAGAGAGAGAGACCTATAACATCGCATGTTGATCGAGGCAATACAATTCCGGTGTTTGGACGAACACAGTACTTCTTTGGATTCGTCGTCTTCACCTGAAAATCAGAAATTCTACATTCAGGTATCAAGACATGCAAGAAGTTCAAAATTGACCGATTTCTTACCATAAATATCACACATTTTCAAAGGAAGTTAAATTGCCAAAATAACCGAAAATAAATAGATAAATTAAGAAGATATAAGAACAACGAAGAGAATAAAGAACAATTTTTTATTGTTAAGATCATCGCCTTGTTTCGGGTGGTGCATTCTATCTCGGGAAAAAATGATTAAATGGAATTACCTTGAAAGCAACATAGTTATCCGTCTTATTCGATAGTTGAAGCGAACATGAGATCTGCTTCTTCAGTTCGACTTCTCGTGACGAAAAAACAAAAACAAAACAATTAAAATCATCAAACCTTATAGATTAAAAAGAGGAAGGGCAGATCTACAAATGCAAAATCTTTAGAGCTCCCAAAAGAAATAGTTAAAGAAAACAACAAAGCGAGATGAACTTACAGGGAAACTTGAGCTCCTGAGGCTCAATGCCGAGAAACTCTCCTGAATTCATACCGCAGGATCGTTGTTGATCAAAACCGCAAGGAGTACCGATTTCTCGATGTTGAAAAACGGCCTTTAAGCGGGTAAGTTAGAACCTGGCGAAGATCTGGAACTGAGAAACTGGTTTCCCGGCAACCACAACCAGCCTGAAACCAGAGAAATTCGAGAAACTCTGAAGACCTGAGGGATCTGGAATTGTTGTTAATTAAAATCTGTTTTTTTCCCTGGTTTTCTTGGGAGAATGAGATGTTTTAAAAGCGAAGAATGAACATTGCAGCAAAGTAACGTCGTGGGACAGTCCTCTCTCTCTCTCTCTCTCTCTCTCGTGTTTCATTTTGTTCTTTTATTTGTTGTTGCTTTGCTGTGTATGGTACGGGCAGCATTGAATAGGTACCTGACGATCCCACCAAAGAGATCAACGGCCTGAAATCAGTACCATGGGCGATCCGAACCGTCCAATTCCGCCTTACATCTCATTGGACAAGTAATTAAGATTCTCAGAAAAAGGGATTGAAAATCTGGACCCATTCAATCGAGGACGAGACGTCCCTCGCCGGCCGCTTAAACGAGGGTGTTTTGGCCATTTCGTTATTTGAATTTGAGAAAGTTGTGCGATCAAATGAAATTCACCACTTTTTGAGTGTTACTTTAAAATGGTGGAAGTGCTCTTTTTGACGGTAGATAACAAAGCCACGTCACTACATTCCGAGGAATCTTCTTTGAAAGAAGCATTCCCGCCTTTCTGAAAAGGAAAGGAAGTTTTGATGTAGGTTATTGTTGATGGGCCTTTCCCAAGGGATAAGGAACTTGAGATATGTCCCACTATAAAAATATCTCTCTGATTGTGTCGATCAGAATTCAGATCGGATAGATGTAGTTAGTGAAAAGATTCTTGAGCTAAAAGAAAGGATTTACTTGTGGGACCAATCCTCAAGATGGTCATCAGCATCTATGGTTCTCATTATTGTATAAATCATCCAAACATAATTAGGTATGAATGATGTCATGACCTTTTTTGGTGCTATGTGCCTATGTCATTTCTCTTTTAATAGAAATGGCACCACCAATTGAATAACTGAATGTTTTGAGTCCGGTTCATTTCAAAGTTGAGTTGGGATCTCTTCCAAACAAAACAACCGTATTGTTCCAACACTATCTATTTTCTTTACACATCTCGTCATTAGAGTCTGGCTTTCACTCTGTATTAACAGATTTTTTTAAGGCCCAAGCCCGAGCCCAACCCTCATAAAAAGTTTGAAACTCGGGCCTAAGTCTGAGCATAAAATTTAGCCCATGCTGTTATTACTGCTGAAGCGGCTGAATAGAGAGAGAGAGAGAGAAATTATAATAAAAAATGTATATATTAAATTATAAATATATATTTTAATAAATATTATATTATTTATATATTTTATATAATATATAAATATACACATTATGTATTTTATAAAATATATAATGCTGAATCGGATTGGATTTTTTTAACAAATCCTGAGCCCGGGCCAAAACACAGTCGAACTTATTGTGTTAGGCCTGAGATCAGACCCGCGGGCCTAATTACATGACCAACCCCGACCGGGGTGCGGGCCGGGCCATTAGGTTACCCGGCCCATAAACAGATCTACTCGTCATAAGATTAGGACCCACTATATATGACGTGATCGTAAATCATCATGTTGAAATACATTGGGATGTTATTTTGATTGGATGGAGATCGGGATGTGTTTTGTATAGAAGATTGGGATATGATTTATGATACAAAAAAATCAAAATTCAATCAATCTTATTAAACAATATTATATCGTTATATAGGGAAAATTATAGTAAAAATACTATGTATTTCATTTAATGGATTAATATTTCATAAGATATAGGAAAATTATAGTTTGTTCCAGCTCAACATTTAAAATGATGTTGGGTATGTTTGAAACCGTTTACGTTTATTGAAAAAATAGTGCCACTTTAGCGTCATATCAGTATGATGCGCAATAAACGTTTTTTGGCTTCAAACTCACTGTTTGGTACGTGCATTTATTAAAAAAACGCAAATAAACGTTTATGCGTTTATTTTTCTTGGTTTTTGTGAAAATAATTGTTGGGGGAAGTGAAAATTTCTCACTTCCTTCAATGCCTGGCGTTTCATGAAACGAGGCATTGACATGGAGCATATGTGTCTGCTGACGTGTCGCCCAAAGGTGGTGATCCAATGCAACCCAGATCTACCATACTAAAGGCGGTTATCTTCCTCACTTCGATAACCTAGTTTTAAAGCATCAAAGAGAAAGTCTTTCACTGCCAGAGGAGAACACCAGGATACTTCAGTCCAGCGACGATCGGAGAGAGGATTCTTCGCCGGAGGGAGGAGCAGCTGCCGCCGGTAAGGTCTTTGTTTTCTCCCTATTTTCTTTCTGATTTCTCTTTGTTTTCTCTTTTCTCCTCACTTTCAACAATATCTCTGTTTTCTTTGAATCAAAGCGAGTGTTGCCGCAGCTGGATTTTTTAGAGAGAGAGGGAGAGAGTGTTTCTCGTATCTTTGATTTATATCTCTGGTTTGCCGCCGATATGTTCTCTGAGATCTATTCTCGTCAGTTATTGTTTTCTATTTTTTGTCTGTTATTTTGAGGTAGCATTTAGCTAAAGATTTGAGAAATTAAATGTATGTATTTGTGACACAGAGGTTGCCTAGCTTGTATGTGTTTGAGAAAATAAATTTATGTGTTGGAGAAAACAAATGTATGTGTTTCCAAGAGATAGAAACCCAGTTCTGAAACACGAAAAAAAAAAAAAAAAAAAAACTCTGAATTAGAGTTACCCAGCTCTATTTGTCCTATAGTTGTGCCAACGAGCAACATTGGCTAGCTACCCGCAAAATGTGGTTTGTAGTTTGTACCAAGCATTAGATGCAGCATGGAATGCAGATATGACTATGTGGATCTCATCCAAGCATTGGTTGTATCTGCTGTCAACCTAAGTTAAAGAAAGAATAATCAGGATGATGCTTTTAAGTTAAAAAGATTTTAGGTGGATACACCAAGTAACCAATATTTTTGGTGGTGGAGAAGTGTGGAAGTCAATTAAGGAGAAGGTAAATTCGAGGACCAAATTTTCATGGTTGACCGGGAAATTATGATTTTTGGCCAAGAAAAAGAATATGAGGAAGCTCCTTGCACTGAATAAAATGAATTGACAAGAAATTCAATTCTATCAAACTTTAAGTTGTAACTTGTAAGAAAGTAATACCAACGATTGATTAAACCAATTAATGTTAAATTGAATCATGTATAATAATTTGATTCACCAGCCCATCCACTAATTAGGAACCAACTGAACTATGGCTTGGCAAATATGAAACACTGTTGACCTGTTTTGATGGACATGGGTCAAAAGTGGTAAGAAATAATTTATTCATAACTTTAACTTAACACGGGTCAAAAGTGGAGGATCCTGATTGTGGTATGTTCTTATTTATTTTACATAGTTCCCATGAAAGTGTCACACTGAAACATCATATGGCTGTTTTTTGAAACGCCCCATTAAACAGCATAAAATGGAAAAACGTTTATTGTTGTTGAAGTGTAAAGGGGCCCAAATTAAACTTAACCAAACAACAAAGTGAAAAACGTTTAAAGTGGGCGTTTATCAGATAAACATTTTTTTAATAAACGCCCACCCAATAAACATAAATGGAACCAAACACATACGTTGTAAGTTGGTTCAAAAACTTACAAAACTCTGACTATCATCATGTAATCAGAGGTTTATATGATAGTTGCCAATATGGGACTTTTAATCCATACTAGACAAAGCAAAAAACCTATAATAAAATTGCCTTTAATGTTGGATTATTTGAAAATAAAAAAATGGGTTTTCAGTTTCCCTCGCACTCCCTCTATCTTTCGATCTCCCTCCCATTCTCTCACTCTCACAACCGTCTTTCTCTGCTCAACGATTGTATGATTTGAAAAAAAGGTTTTACATTATCTCTGTCAGTCTTTCTCGTTCTCTCCCTCTCTATCAATCTATCATCTGTTCTCCCTCAGTCTCTCTCATTTTGTTTCTTGGTTAATCTCTCTCTCTCTCTCTCTCTCTCTCCCTTAATCTCTATCATTTTCTCGACTTCTCTAATATTCCCTCTCTCACTATATTTTTATTTTTTTACACACTTATATGGTATTAATTAGACTGTATTAAAGAACATAAAACCAATTTGGTATGGTTCTAACTTCCTTAGCCAAATTTGATAAAAAATCACAAGAAACTCTTGGTTATGAAATTTACACCAACTTGATAAAAGTTTATAATTTGATTATACAAGTAGTTGGTCTTATGTTCTATTATATGGTATGATTAATACATTATTAAATGTGTAAGAAAAATAAAAAAATAAAGAACGATATAGGGAATGGAAGAGAAGCTAAAAAAGAATGATAGAGATTGAGGGAGAATGAGAGATTGAGCAAGAATGAGAATAAGAGATATTGAAGAAGAACGATAGATTGACACATACATACACACTAAAACACAAAGATTGACAAAGATGATGTAAACATAGAAACCGAAAACCATTTTTTGTTTACTTTCAAATCATATAATCGTTAAGCAGAGAGAGACAATTGTGATAGTAAGAGAGTGGGAGGGAGATCGAAAGACAGATGGAGTAGGCGGGAAATTGAAAACCTTTTTTTTTTTTCAAATAATCCAACATTAAGGGCAATTTCATTATAAGCTTTTTGTCGTGCCCAACATGGGTTAAGAGTATTATGTTAGCAACAACCACATAAGACTCTGATGACATGGCAAGGGTTTTTATAATTTGAATGTACAATGGTTGTTGGTTTCTGAACCATTATATAGCTTAATTTTAAATGTTGAACTGACTCATATTATAATTTTTTCCCTAAGATATATTTATCATTAAGGTGTCATTGTAACTTTATTATTGGTTCACTCACATTTAATTTATATTTCAACAATTCTCATAAAATGCACTATACATTTTGCCTTTGAATGTGATGACAATTGTCGGCATTAGATGACTTGACTGAACCTGGCCAAATTACAAGGTAAACTCAATCCTAATATGTAAATTCAAACCGGAGAAAATTTGAAGATCAATAAAACACATTCCAACCCTCTACCAATTTGATCCAAAGTTCGTCGGTCAGGACAAGCCCATGCTCACACCATTCCAACAGCCTATTATAACCTTGCATTTGGAATATCTATTCATGAAATAAAGTACTAAGTAGAGAGATATCCCAATACAAGGCTATAAAGGTTATTTGGAACGGGCTTTACCTTGACTAAAGCCGAACTTCTTAATACAACACCGCACACTTAGTAGGTCGTAGGATTATTGTATTTTATTGGCAGGTGATCCGGACTCGAAAGTCGGACTTGGTCCGGGTCAATAGTTACGCTCCATCGAGGGTCGATGGCTCGACGCGTCAGGATTACCGAACTATGCAGAAAAGTCCATTTGAAAATTGAAAGCCGCAAAAGTTGATGATCTCAAAAGAAAAATGATAGTTTTTTCCCACGTGAAAATTTCAACGGCATAACTGGGTGGAAGTTCGATCTGCATCCAACCACTCCAACAACCGAATCCGACCGGGGAGTGATTTGAGCAAACCACATTCAGTACGGGCACACCCCCGAATAATGAAAAAGACAAAGACGACCTTCTTTTTAACTTTTATCATATTGTACGGTCAGGGGTTTCTTTGTCTTTTTATCAGAGATGAGAATCTGCCGAAATCAAGTTCAAAATTTGCGGTAGTGGGATATAAAGTGAGTGGAATAAAGTTGATGAAAAAAGTGAATTTCAAAATTTGCCGTTAGGTAAGTTGAAATCAACCAAATTCTGCCAACCCTCAAATTTGATATTGTGGTGGACCGGTGGCTTTCCAAATTTGAAATTTAAATATAAAATATGTGGGACATATTTGGGTAAAAGAAGGGATAAAAAGAATGACGGATTCGAGTTCAAGAACAAAGTGATTTTATTGGTAACATTTCAATTTCATAAATATTTGCTTAGATTTACAAAATTAAATAATCATTTAAGGGGGTTTCAACCTTTGAGGGTTGTGTTTTGTGATTGTTCCCATATTTCATTTGGTTTATAAATGCAATGTTTTTTTTATATATATATATATATTTTAAAGGACTACACAAGAACTCAAGAAGATAGCCCATCCCCCAATTCAAGTGCAGACAGGATTCGATCCCAAGTTTCCGCTAACATTAGCAGAAAACCTTATCAATCAGTTAATTGGCACCTTGCAAAATACAACCTATTTCAATGCAGTTTTATTTCTTTGATGTAACATGGCATGGCAATAGTATGATGTGTCTCATACACCGATAATGTATGACCGTATAATAAAAAATAGACAATAAAAGTACATGTACACATGATAAAAGTATTATGGCACTTGGGATCTATCGCTAACTTTGGCATGAACATTGGCATATTCACTTATGATTAATTACGTAGTAAGTGATACATGGCCCAGTGAACATCAGATTTGGGTTCATAGCAGCGTTCAAAAATAAACCGCAAATAAAACAACCTCTTTTGCATTGTGTGGTTAAAAAAATGTCATTTTTCACAAAGAAGAAAGGACCATTTTAGAACCGTGAGCCGGTTACCACCTAAAGAGGTTATTCTATTCAAGGTTCATTTTTCGAATCACATTATGCGGGCATTGATTGTATGATTCATGTGTACATGTGCTTGCACCATATCATGCTTACATCAACAAGCCATGTTTCCTCACTAGCAAAGTGATAAAAAGTTTCATTCAAAAAGATGCCATTTTGCTGGTTTTGAAAGTGTGGATTATTGGTTCCAAGATTCAAAGTATCGATATACTGAAAGGGGTGTATCGGGAGACTTTGAACTTTGTGTAATACTTTCTTTTTTTAGTTTTTTTTTTCTAAAGGCTATGTTTGGTTTTAGTATAAAGTTTTTACGATGTAAAAATACATTAATTGAAAAGTGAATGGATCAATTTAAATATAATGAACCGTTAAAGTGAAAAATGTATAATTAGTGCATGTAAAAAATTATATCATCAATTTTCGAAGTAAAACTTACACTACAAACAAATGTGAACAAAATCAAAACGAAGTGTAAAATTTATCTCAATTCTCATTTAAACTGGAAAACAAATGCAACCTTGACAAACAGTAATGACTTTGGAACAACTACCAACCAAACACGTTCCAGCACCCTCCCAACTCCCACAACCTGATGTCAAGTTTAGCTAATCCATTCCCTACAAAGTTTATTCATCATTTAAGTATTTATATGTTCAAAGCTCAGGAGAGATGATCGTGTCCTGGTCCAGTACTGAGCATCTAATATTAATATCATGGGTTGGAAAGCGAATCGATATTTTATAAAAACTATATACGTTAATAAGTAACAAAGGGGATGTAGCTCAGATGGTAGAGCGCTCGCTTAGCATGCGAGAGGTACGGGGATCGATACCCCGCATCTCCAATTTTTTATATAAAACTTCATTTATTTTGCATAAATTTGACAGGCCTGGCCATACTAATACATCAGCAGCTAGACAATGGTGGAAATGCGAAGTTGGTGCCTAATGCCTTGGTGGATCAGAGACGGTTACTGCAGTAACAAGGACAGCTCTTCGATTATGCAGCCACAAGCTTCAAACTATAAAACAATGGATGGCATCCTATAGCTGCTGTGGATGGGGGTCGAATCATTTTATTTGCCAATTCTCCTACAGGCCTTTTTTTTTTTTTTAATGAATTCTCCTACATGACCTCTGGATTTCGAAACTTACTGGCAATTTTTTATGTAAACTGGGAGGCGCCATGGCTGCATCATGTACCACTCGCACTTCCAAATTTCCCAACTGGAAGGGCTGGCTGCGTGTCCACCTCAAATCAATCATCATGCTAGATGCACATTTCAACTTGAACCAAAGGGAGCCAGTCATCTTTGATCGTAGAAAGATGGCAAAATCTACTCCCTTCTTTTTCAATCCTTTCATTTCTTATGGGTTAACGATTAAGAAGAATAAGCGTAGACTGTTGCAGTTTTCTATTCTTTCTTTTTCCCCTTCTGGGTACGCAAGCGCCCTAAAAGCACAACACAGATCTCGCTCAGCCCAACTCGTTTAGTGCATTTTTATCTTCACAAACCAAGCCATCTGTTTTGCATCAAGGGAAGAAAGAATAATACAGAGGGTAGATCAGAGGTTGACTCCAAGAGTGGAGCCTTCAATCTTAACTGCAACTCCAGTAATTGCGTGTACCTCTTTGTTTTTCCATTTCCACCCTTTCGTTCTTTTAAACTAGTAATCGTGTGCGTCCGACAAACTAACAATCGCTTGTAAACACGGTGTGAATGAATTTCTTAAGCTTGCAAAATGCAAGGATGACATAATTTCATTCAATCTCAGTTTCAGCGAAGCTCCTAATCTAAAAGAAGGAAGAGGAACAGAGAAGATGAAATCCATTAATCCTGGTCTACTGCTCAAGCATAATCCACTTCTGAAAAATAAATAAATTAATCGCAGTAACAGAGCAAGTACCCAACACTTCAAATGTGTATTTTAGTGACCACGCGCTTGATTAAAAACCTCGAAAAACATGGGCTAAACATTAGTACTTCGCTGCTCGGAATATTGCCAATTAGTTTACATGAGCTCAAGCAAGCGAGGACATATCAATTAAAGAGGATTTGAGCACAACCAACCCAGATAACAGGCAGCACAGACTAAAAACTTGACATAAGCACACTTCATTAAAGCAGCTGACATAATTCCATTGCGGTTGAACAGAAAGCCTGCTTCAAAATATAGATGGCCCAACTATTTTTACCGCACTACTACACTTGCAAAGAACCTGATGTCAGTCGGTTTGACGGAGAACCTGTTTTGCCTGCGGCTAATAGTTGAAAGATTCCACTCTGCAGAACAATAAGGATATACCTCCAGGACATAAAAAAAAAAAGCACTTCTCAGGAAGAAGAGCTCTACCAGCCCCTTTGAAAATAAACCTTTGTATCCCATTTCCCTGCAAAGATATGGGAGAGGGCCAACATAAAGTTGTTGAGCCAAGATATCATGATCAACCGATTTGATTATTCTGGCTAATGAATAAGCTTCATCTGTCCTTGACACAAAACATGAAGCAGGCTAGAGCCAAATACAATGATACATAAATGCCATTTTTTGGTATTAATTCGTTTTTAAAGAGATGGTCAAGGTGCTAAAAATTCAGGTTCTACAAGGAATCTTTGTAGTATACCAATACTTGAAGATACAACATGCTCTCCATGCCAATAAAAGACAAAGCATTCTGAAAATGCCTTTTCCCCAAGGTTGGCTTCTAAGATAAAACGAGGAAGCAGAAGCCTCCTCATCTTTAAAGGATGACAAGTCATTGCTGGTAATAAGAAAAAGAAAAGGAGATAAAAAGGGAGGAATACAAAATGCTTTAATGCCCAGCATGCCATAGGTAAACAGTTACTGGATCCATGTGACTGCTATAATAAACCCTTGTCACATAGAATCATGGGCACACGGCATTTTATGCAGCAAGGATAATCAAGGACAGAAAGGGCAGGCACCCCAAATTATTAATGGTTTGGGGAATTTCACTCTACATTTTGCCCATGACAGAGTTGAGATTTATATGTTACCTCCAAAAGGTTGAGAAAAAACCATCACCTTCCACAGCAGCAGCATCATTCAGGCAAATATTTTGGATCTGTCATCTTAACTACTCAAGAATTTGGGATACACGATGACCAAACAAAAAAGCTCTGAAGATGATGTTCAGAGATGATCCATAAAACACGTTTAGTTCCACAAAACCCAAACAAGAATATAAGAAAAGTTACAACAATGAAATTATACCTACCTCAACCCTTTGTCCTCTAAAATATTGATGACAGGGAGATGGTATACTTATCAACAGAGCTCTGAGAAAAAAAAGAGTTCCACCCATGATGACATTTTTACTTGGGACTCGAAAGCGCACATTGAGAAAAGAAGTCTGAGATAGAAAATGTCTACCTCGTTTGATTTCAAAAACCAGTCATCTATCTACACTATCCATTAACTTGTGTGGATTGGGCTTCTTGATGACCTTCTGTGACCATGCCTAGAAGGGGAGCATGATCTGCTTCTCTCTCGGCCCCTTTCACGCCTGTCCATACTTCCATTTCGATCGCGATACCTGTCCCTACCCCAGTCTCTTCCATTTCCATGGTGATTCCTATCCATCCCTCTTCCCCCATCCCTGCTTGCTCTTCCACTCCACTCTCGGGATCTTTCCCGCTCTCGGTATCTATCTCGCTCCCTCTCTCGATCCTTGTCATGGTACCTCTCTCTCTCCCTTGAATCACTTCTACTTCTACTCTCATATTCCTTCTCCCTCCGCTTTCTCCGTTCTTCTGCTTCTTTCTCCCTTGCTAGTCTTTCATCTTCTCTTGCTTTCTCCTTAGTTGCCTGTAAAATTAAATTCCATTGTTTTACTCAGAAAAATGAGGCAGAACAAATACTCCACATGTGCGGCAAGGCACCATCAGAACAGAAATTTACCTTGTACTCAGTAATGAAATCACGGACCATCCCATAACCAATATGCTGCTTTCCTGTCACATGAGATTGTGTCCTTTCTGCAGCATCATTTGCTACTAGGAAAGAACCACAGATCTCACAAAGTGCCATCTTCTTCTCCTGTGTAAGCATCAAGACCTTGTCATTCTGTGGTTGAGTCAATGCTGTCTTCTCAGCATTAAGCATCTCCACCTGTGTCCAAAAAATCTCCAAATGAGTCATACTATAAACTGCATTTAGAAAGGAAGGGATGGATAGGCATTACTGTAGCACCTTCCTCATGAGTGCCTCTGCTTCATCCACCTTGCCTGCTTCCCCTAGGGACTCCACTTGCTCCAACAGGTTCTTAATTTTCTCCTCCAGCACAGACAGCTGCTCAGATTTTTCTGTAGAGATTGGAGCAGGGGGTGTAACTTCAACCTCTTGAGCAAGGCGTTCCCGACCACGCCTAACCTTTCTATCCAGATCATATACCTACAATAGGAGAAACGATGATTAAATGAAATAAATCTAAAACCACAAAGTGTTATCAAATTTGAGGAAAGCTAAATGGATGGAACCTACCAGTTTCTCGCAAAACTGAGCAAGTTCTGCCTCAAACTTGGGAACAAAAGAATCATGTCTTGGAGACTTCTCAAAGCTAAAACCAAGAAAGTCAAACTCTTATCAAGATAACACTGAGATTAAAGAAACATGGCATAAAAAATCCTTCAAATGATAGATAATATGTAGGGCAGACAGCTAGAGCAGTTTGTAAGCTATAGGCATCATAGAGCATTTTTTTTTCAAACTTCAAGATGCATCCACTACATGTATGATTAATAAACTATATCATGACATGAAGTGATTCAAGCCCACAACCCACCAGTTGAAGAATGCACAACATCAAAAGCTGTAAATGCATCTATATGTGGATAATAAGTATCAACTGTGAGTTTATGGTAGTCGGTGTATCTAATTACCTTATACAAAAAAAGGTCATTGTCCAATGTTGGTCCTGGATATCCAGGGTCTTGGGAGGGGTGGATTGGATATAGTCCTAGCCTTTGGCAAAATTTCCAGTGTTGGCTCTCATACTTGAACCTGTGTTCTCACACTTGTCATCCTGAAATTTCACCATTGCACCAGGCAATGGCCCCTTACCTAATACAAAAGCAGCATCCGGTAATTAGATCCATCCTTTATTTGTCAAGGACAGTTTTCCCCATCCAATTATTATTCATCCTCCTTGACATTTTTCCCTTTCAAGTAAAGAGTGCATTAAATACCATCTTATTAATTGAATTTTCTGATTAATTTGAATTACAATACTAAATTCATAGTAAACAAGACATTAAATGCTATCAATAGTAATCTTTTTTTTTTGATGAATTATCAATAGTAATCTTTTCCCATATTCAATCATTTTAAGATTCTAAAACTCCACTCGTTTGCTTACTTTTTAATAAAAACGTGAGGCCCTCAATAATGCTTTGCACCAGAGGTCTTAATAGTCTGAACATGGAAATATACGAGTTGGCCATTTGCTACTTGGAGGCTGTAGCAAGATTGAACAAGCAATGCCTTCCACTAGACAAGTTTATAATGAAATGACAAAATGAGAAAAAGAAAAGTAAGAATCTAGTGCATCACATGATCTCAGGTTGCCTAAGATTACTACTGTGGGACCTGGGTTTGATCTAATTTACATTCTTTTCTAAAGGACCATTAGCTAATAATGATCCTACTGATCCTGGGTAAGAGGAGGGGTAAGCTGGATACAGATCTAACCTTCAGCATTTGTCTCAAACACGCATTCTCATGTGAGTCAGCCTGAGATCTTACCATTGCACCTAGCAATGGGTCCCTCCAAATTGATGCATCAAATAATAAATCAAATTCAGTGATTTTAATTTAAGGCAAAATTACTATACAAGATCTTTTCCTATAAGAACTCTGAATCATAGTGAATTGGCCAAAACTCAAAAGAAAACAATAGAATAATAAAAGCTTAGACCATAAAAAACTGCCATAACTGAAGAACTGTATTTAAGGTATCAATACTGTATAAAAGATCTCTTTATCCAAAAACAGAACTTGTACAACCTATATATCAGCAGCCATAATTACCAAAATCAGACCAAAAAATCCACTCCATATAAAATACCAAACCAAATGTGCAACAACTACAAACAGCTTTTCTAAAGCCACGCCATGCTTTTGTCAGTAAAACTAAATTTTATTAACATCTCTAAGAAATAATGGTATACACCCAAGTTATGCCAACCACCCAAAAAATGCTAGCCTTGGTTGACCACCCCCTTCTATTTTTCCATTTACATATCCCCCTATCACTGATAAAAAAGCCATATACACTTTCATTAAACAAATGGAGAATCTTCAAAAAAAGATTTGTCACTTTTGATCTCACTAGTTGCCCTTGCCCCTTGTTCTACAAGAAAAGGACTGTATCAAAACCTGTCACCAATCATTATATTGTTGAATTTTCTTACCCCTATGAGAGGACTCTGCAGTATTGAAGATGATCTCCTTTCAACAGATAAAGTTAAAATATACAAGCTAAAGAAGGCAATAATTTGTGATGTAGAGTAACTAGTTAAATATGCTTGATTAACACAATATTTCTTTCCCCCATCCTCAACAACTTTGAATTGTAAGCACCACTCAGACAAGAGGGCAGCTTGATAACTAACCAAATGGTAACACCAATGAAATCTACCTGTTGCTAAGGTAGGGAATTCCCTTTCATGCAAATATGCAAATAAAAATCTTTAACCAGTAACCCAGGCAAAAGCCTGCAATATCCAGACTCCAAAGATCTTATTTAGCATAGCTCCTATACATGTTCATAACTGTTGAGCAACGACTAGCCAGCATAGCTTTTTTGGGGATGCCTTTACATCATGCCTTTTTTACATACATGCACGGTACAAGGCAGGAACCTTACTACTTATTTTATCGCCACATGGACAGAGAAACAGTAATCAGAATCCAATATATGTTGAAGAGTTTGACTTGGCAAGACAAGAACAATATGGACTTATGGACACACCTACAGCTGCACAACTTGTTTTCTTGCTCCTACTTCTTCAACTTGGTTTTACTCTGATCCCTCCACAGCCACTCCTTTTCCTGTGAAAGAGGTATGGTGCAACCTTTCTATTGGGGTGTACATGATAAAATTAGGGGTGCTCAACAAAAACCAAACCAAAAATCCAATTAACCAAACCGATCAGTTTGGTGTTTTGGAAAAACCAAAGGTAATGTCGTACTGTTTTGGTTTCAGTTAATCAATATGAAAAACTGGCGGTATATTATGTAATTATATATTTACTAATAATATATTATAAATTAAAAAAACTGAAAAAAATGAAGAACCAAACTGGTCAGAAACCGAACCAACCAATCAGTTAACCAATTGTTTTCGGTTCAGTTTTGATTTGTGGTTTTTCAAAAACCAAAGTATCAGTTCGGTTTAAAAAAAAGGCCCATAGTTCAGTTAACTGAACCGTGAGAACCCCTAGGTAAAATCAATACCTGTGACGTGCTCCAGAAAAAGGAGACCAAGCACCTGTCTCTCTCCCCATATCTGCACCCTTTCCAAAGCTAATGGTGAGACGATCTCCCATCTAATAACTTCCTGCTCTTTTGTGTCTCATGTATGGGTGCACTTTTGCTCTCTTTTCAGGTGTGGGTGGGATCTCTAGTGGAAATAGTCAATTCTCTTCAGCCCACGCTATATAAATGAGCCTAAAAGAGGGAAGGTGATCTGGGAAGCAACAAGAGCTGCTTTGGATTAAGAGAAGAATAACAGACTGTTTTAAGGAGAAAAGTAAATCTTTGGAAGCTCTAATTGAGGGAATCTAGCTGAAGGTGACCCATTGGGTAAAGACCTTGCAGATTTAAAGTGAATGACTTCTTAAGAGGTTGGTGGTGATAGCAGCCTTATCTACCTTGAAAGTGACAGTGCGAGAACAGTAGGCCTCCCCTCCCCCAAGAAAACAACAGACCAAACTGAACTTTGATGGGAGTTCTTTTGGAAACCCAGGTCCTCCTGGTATATGTGGAGTCTTTAGAGGTGAGTTGGGTGCAAATGGTGGCTCTTTATTCAGGCCAGTTGGAGGTTGAGGGGGACTCATACTGGTTGTGGGGTGGATATTCAGCAATAGACAGAAAGGCCATGAAAGAGACTTGGGAGACAGCAAGAGAGGTTTAGGCCACCTTTAGATGGGTTACCAGATCTGCAAATTCTTTGCCAGACTCTCTCGCCAAACAAGGGGTTTCTAGGGATCATCTGTTCTGGGCTTATTTATGCTCTTAATTATAAGAAGCTGGCTCTTTTATTGAGCAGTGTACTTTTTATTTAACCTTTGTTTAATATGGTTGTGGTTAATGATAAAAAAAATGGTCCATATATTTTGAATTCTAACATCATATACCTATAGAAAAAGGTCTAAAGTTTGCATTCATCATGTACATTAGCTGTTCACTTGTGTGAAACAAGAAAGGAGGAAAAGGAAAATATTTTGTAGAGGTGTCCCTTGAGAATCTACAGGGTTTCAAAATCTGACATGTGCCCAACAGGGCACTTCAACCACTTAGGAGAATCCATGAAACACTGTTGAATTGCTTGGATTCTTGCTGCAATATTTCTTTGCTTGGATTCGATCTGTTATAACTTTGCATTTACTTGGACGTCATGCTATTGACCTGTTGCTTTGCTTATTTATTTGAATTCTTCTTATATGAAAAATCATGATTTTAAATATGCCTTGCTATTTTGCTAATGGAGTTGATTATATTGTACATAGGGCATTGAATTTACGATAGAAGTGATAGTGCCTACTGAAATTAATGATAAGGTGTCTTTATATGCAAATTTCGCTATTACTAGATTTCTTTTAGTATTTTTCAAAAACAAAAAAAAAGAAATTGAAAATATGTCACATATTAATATAGATTGTACCTATTTGTCAAAAAAAACTACCACCTAACCGTTGCTATACAGCTGCCTAAGAATTTAGATGTCTAGTCTTGCCCTGCCGCATTGATAACTATGTTTATATTATGTCCAGTCCAGCATGACCTACAGCACACCTACAAAGCAAACAATTAGTTCAAAGGATTCTTTCAACCTTTTAACATTGAAACAAATTCATCCAATGCATTTCTAATAGAAAGCTCGTGGTGAAACAATAAAATGGGTCAATGATGACTTTGTTTCTGTTCACATTATATAGCCACACTTCAAAGTACAGAAAGGAACCCTATGGAAGCAATCAAATCAAATTTCTTCAGCACTAATTTCACAATAAACAGCACCCAAATGGAATCAACGGATTACCTTTCTTTCAGTTTCTGATCGTGAATTCTAGGGCAAGGTCCTAATCCAAAACCAAAGAAGTAACGATTATTGATACGAATTCCAAGTCTTAAACAGTATAATAGGAAAAAAAAAAGCATCTTCAGAGACATACCGAGATCACTTTTAGTATTCACGAACAGATCATGCGGGCAAAACCGAACCATGTAGAACCCGCAAACCTCCTTATCGTCCCAGCGAATTTCTTTGTAACTCTTTTTCTCCTCTTCGGTGAGATTACGAGCTACGAAGGCCAAAAAACATGCTTAGATAGAGGGAGGGGGGGGAGAGAGAGAGAGACTTTTTTCCTTTTTTGTTCTTGTTTAAGACCAATAAAAAAACAGAAACCCAGAAGTTCTCTATATCAAATTTTTCTGTTGAATGCAATATAACAGTCAGGAACTAATCAAATAGCCAAAAGATAGGAAAGAAAACTAAATAAGTTACCTGCACCCATGAGTTCATCTAGAAGAGCTCTCTGAGCATCCATGGGGAACTTTGAACAATACCGGATGAAACGAAGTAGATTCGAAACAGCCCTAATTAGCAAAATAAACAGGAAGAGAAGAAAAAAAAGTTAACAAAAGAGAATACTAGGTTCGGCTTGTGAGATTTCAGAGGTCTAAGGGATCGAAGAGGAATTGAAATGGTGGGAATTTTGTGGTCCTTTAGGGTTTCACAAAGGAATTATCCGTCGAGTCGGAGTCGAGTGTGCTTTTCCTTCTTTCTATATATTTATCGTATATATACTAATCTATCGTGTCCATTCCATGCGACGAGAAAGAATTGGGCATGGATAAGACAATAAACTACATCCCAAGTAAGGAACAAACAAAAAGGCTACTCCAGAGTCCAGACTACAAGACTCATCAAGCTCTGCTGATGCTCACTTGCATGCAAAAGAAAGCCAAATAGCCAAACATTGCCCTAATTTTTGTGTATGTGAGCGGAGATTCGCGTGGATACTGATTATTAAAACCCTCGATATAGATTTGGTTTATCAAAGGGATAAGAGCCACAAGATGTACTTGGGCCGGACATGGACCTATAATACCTAACATTGGGCCTGGAATTTGTATCATCGCCAAAGCCTTCTCCCAATTATGGGCTTCGTGCATGAATTCTTTTTCACTATTTCATGTACGCCTTTGTTAGGTGAAATTGAAATAGAAAGAGTCTTATGATATTTTTAATTGAATCAAGTCAATCCAAACCAAGTCAAATATTAGATTTTTGAGTTGGGTTTTGTTGTTCTGATCATAATGCAATCAAAAACCTAGTAAAAGGAACTAATCTTGTATAGGGATGTCAATGATTTAAGTTAAATACTTAAATGATAAATTCGACTTGATTCACCCCTACATGTTAGGTTATGGTCAAGCTTATTAGGGTGTAGGGTCAAGTTAGAATTTTGATTATTTAATTCAAATAAGGTATAGGTTTAATTGACCTAACCCACCAGGTCATAATACCCCTATACGTATAAAGGGTATTCTCATACTAACCTTAAAGTTTATGATTTCTTTTAATGTTTGTTTTAACCTAAATTGGGTGTAGGGTTAGGCTAAAGTTTTGATTATTTAACACAGTTTAGGTTTGGCTAACCCCCACCCACTGTGTCATAATACCACTATACATATATAAGGTATTCTTGTAATTTGATCGAACTTCTAACCCCTAATTTTAAGGTATATTTATTTCACTGTTTGTTTTTTTTCACTCTAGAGAATCGATACCTTTGAACCCATAAACCAATTTTCAACTTAAAATATTGGCTCTTTTGTTTTCAAAAAGTATCACAAGAAATACAATTGAAATACTACATGATGGGTTGGGATTGTATTAAGTTGAACCCTATAGGTTGAGGTAGGATCAAAAACTGCATAGTATTGAGTTAGGTCATGTTGGGTTTGAGTGGAAAGATGGGAGGGTTGGGTTAAGATTGAGTCAAACTCATACCAATCCATAGGGGTGGATTCGAGCTGAGCCGAATATCTGGTTATTCAAGTTCGGCTCACTCATAAACTATCATGCTCGAGCTCAAGCTGGATTCAAATTAGAAACTTGAGCTCAAGCTCGGCTCGAGTCAAAAGCTCAGAAGTTTGAGCTCGGTCGGCTACCTTTGATTGCAGGTCTCCCTCAATAGTTGAGGTCTCCCTCAGCTATTGAAGTGTCGAGTTGAGGTTTCCCTAACAAGCGAGGTGCTGAGCTGAGGTTTCCCTTAGTTGACGAGGTGCTGAGTTGAGGTCTCCCTCAGTTGACGAGGTGTCGAGCCGAGGTTTTCCTCAGTGGCTGAGGTGACGCCCTATGTACACATTCAATTAGGTTCGTGAGATTAGACTCGTGAGCCTCATGACCTAAGATTTATTAAGCATAAGCTTGACTTGTGGCCACCCTTACCAACCCACCCATACTTATAGAGTTCGACCTGAAACTAACCCAACCCATGTCGCAATATTTCAATTGTAATTTTTGTGATAGATTTTGAAAACTTAAGAGCCATTAGTTTAAGTTGAAAATTGGTTTATGGGTTATTGGGTTGATATCCTTATTCTCCCATGCTCTATTTTTTTAGTATGTATTGACTTTTTTTAGAGTAAAATGAAGTAGAAAGAGCCCTATGGCATTTTTAATTAGTTGTGGTTATGGACAAGGTTAGGCTTAAGTCTATTATAAAGATTTACTAATGTAACTATTTTAAACAGAATTTAAATTAATAAAAAATTTTAAAATTAATAAATTTATCATATCAAAATTTAGTTTATAAGATTAGTATTTTCTATTTATAAAACTGCTTTTATTATAAATTAATTACATTTATAATGTTAGTAATTTAATTGGACTTTCAATTATTATTAACAAATTTGAATTAATTTTTATATTTTTTAAATATGATTTAGATTGATTAAAATTACAAATTTTAAAGTTTTATTACCAATAATTAATAATTATGGTATTTAATTAAGTTAATTAGGATTGTTTAACCACATAAACAAGTTGCCTAATTAAATAGGTAACTTAAATCACAAGTTTGTTAAATAATTTGCACTTACAACTGTAGTATAATTGGCATCGAACTAATGGATACATGTGTAATATAAAATCTAAACTTAAATAAGAACATATACCCAGGGATGCAACTTGGACAAGCCCAACCAGGCTGACCTGACCCATAAATTTACCTGTGATGGGCAAGGAATTTTTGGTCCTTGGGTTGGATCTAAGCCTAAAAGTTTGAGCTTTTAGGGGGTTAAGCCCCTGGCCTAGCCCTTATGTAATGCTAGCCCAACCCAACCTTGTCCCAACTTGAGCCCAATTGAACAATATACATATGCACATGAACATATTGACACATTATTTGTGAACACACACACACACAAATAATGATAATGATGATAATAAACAATAGGTTTCCAAATTTTTCTACAACTTCTTATATTTCTGTCTATAAAAATTATTTTTATTTGTCACACTTTATTTTATTTAATATGATGATTATATGATGCTAGAGATGTGCCCAAATGTTTTATACAATTTTTTCTTTGTATTTTTTATACATTTGTGTGTGTTTTATATATTTTTAATAATTATTATTTAATTACGACATCAAGGGCTTACACATTTGACCCAAAAAAAGGTTGAATTGTTGACTTGCCCCCAAATAGAAAAGCAACTCCATTTTTGCATTGGTTAATTTGTATTTTATTTCTATCATCACTAAAATCTATTATTCTTTATCACACTTGTTTTTCTTTGATATGATTAATTCATATAGGATTCAATGAAATAATGAGATTTAATATCCTAAATATAAGACTTAACGAGAGGGAATTGAATGAGGAGAAATGTAATAGTTCAGATTACATTTTGTACCCTTATAATTATAGAGGGATCAAATTCAAAATAGGGGTATTTTATTCAAGAATAGGATTCAATGAATGTTAATGGGAGTTAATACCTTAAATATAAGAGTTGATGAGATGGACTTGAACCAGGAGAAAAGTGGTTGTTCAAATTACATTTTTAATTTGTCCTTACAGTTAAAGTTTAACCAAACTCAAAAATCGGGATATTTTAGTCAAACAAAGTTCTATGCTCTCATTTACTCTTTTAATAGTAGTATTGATATGGATGTTTAGGTTAAACTTTAGTGTGTGCTTATT
Source organism: Nelumbo nucifera (assembly GCF_000365185.1). The sequence goes on along the minus strand of NW_010729095.1, from coordinate 3,819,623 downwards.
GACTAACCTAAGCCCAGTAGCTCAGGCTCGAACCCAACACGAGTGCATCAAATTTTACTATTTTAGTTCTCGTTGGGCTAGGGTTGGACAGATCTGGCTTGACCTTAGTCTTGGGCTTTAAGCCCAAAACTAAGGGTTGGGTCTGGATTGAGCTTAATTATTGTTATTTTAATTACTGCAAAATTTTATTTGAATAATTCATAAATTTACTTAATTAGCTATTATGATTAATTTTTTAACATTAATTAATTAATTCATTCATTATCAACTCTAAATAACTATAATTAATTAAGTATTTAATGAATAACAGCAATTATTAGATAGCATTTAAATCTAGTTAATTAGTTAACTGTATTTAATTCTGTAATTGTTCTATTTATAATTATAATAATATTTTTATTAATTATTAAAAATTTACTTTACTTTTATTATTTGTGTTATTGTATTGTCTATTTTTCTCTTATTATTAATTTAGATATTTATAATCTTCTTATTTCAATATTTAAGTTTTAATTTAAACTGTTTTAAAAAAAATTAACTTAAGACATTAATATTTTAATACATTGATGAAAATTTAAATGCATGTATTTGCAAAGTGGACAGAGATTATATCATGCTAATTATGGTCAAGCGAGCCTAACAAGGCAGGCCCAGGTCTGGCCCATCTGTGCCCCTATCCACATTTAAATAAGCTCAGTTATCTTAATGTCAAAACTGCATTGAGTCTGTTTGGTTTCACAGTTGGAATTGAAATTAGAATGGGATCAAAATCCATCAGAATTGGAAATGGAATAGTCTATTCCTCAGCCTTTTTGGTTCGTACGGAAATCAGAATCAAATGGAATGGATTCTCATTTCCAATGGAAAGGGGGATGGCTATTTCCTCAAATGGAGAATGCCATTCCATGATTCCACCAGGAATGGAAATGCAATTTTGATCATGGTTCAATTCCAAACTCCTATCCCATGAACCAAATGGACCTTATGTAGCTTTATATGCTTATATGGACTATAAGAGAGCATTTGGTTTGATATAGAGGAATAATTTTTTAAGAATTAATTACTTAAATATACCATGAGGTTTCCCTACACTAACTACTTGTGAGGTGGTTCCAGACACAAATAGACCACTCGTCAGTGAAACGTTTTGGACCATTTGTCCTTTGCGTTTTGATGTCATAAATGCCCTTTGCTATTTATTAAATTTTCAAAACATGTCATTTAGATTTCTCTCTCCTTTTTTTTTATCTTTCACAAAATGAGCACGTTCTTATGGTAGGTGTAGCTGATGCAAGTATGAACATGTTAAAATTAAAATTTCTAGTATACAGCATTCTATTTATCATCATCATCATCAAAACAAGGAATAACGGTTAGGATTTCTTCTTTGTAGTCAGGGAGAGATGCTCCCCACCACAAACAAAAGTTTTGGATGAACGATGGAGCATCAAACTGCTCCACCTTCCCATTGTAACCCAGTATAACCTAGTTCTAGCCATTGCAAATTATCCAATCCGGTGATCTGTTCCAGAATACTTCCTTGAATCTTGTTATATAGCAAATCCAAAAACATGATTCTTGAGAAACCTAACATCAGATAGATCAAAGTCAAGTTATTTTCATGATAAATTCATCCACATCATCATAGCATTTTCCCTTACTGTTCAATTGGTAGAAAGATTTAGGAATCTTACTTATCAGAAAGAAGACGATGAAAGTGTTAGAAACAAAATTTAGAAGGAGATAATTTCTTAAAACATCTAAGGAATGTTTAAACTTTAAACAGCTATTATGTTAAATCACAACACCACAATCATAGAATTTAGATTCAAAATTAATAATCGACCAAGGGGCAAAATTTTACAAAGTATTGGCCTGTATCATTATCAGTTGATATGTGTCGTATTGGTGGATACAGATACACAAAGTGCTTGGAGATTCGAAGTTTGACCTATTTTAAGAGAAAGACACTAGACAGGCCTTACATTAACCGCCCTCTTCAAAGTGGACTGATAGGCTTGTTGTAACCTATAGGCCTGGCTTCAAATCCTCCTGTGTTACAAAAATTATGGCTCAAACAGAAGTTAATGAGAGAGAAAAAGTTAATGATGTATCAACGAATACACTGCCAAAACCTTTTTTTTCCCTTCAATACACTGCCAAAACTTGAACATAATATGTGAGTATTGATTGTATGACTCCTGCGTCACTATTTACTTTTGCTCTTATGATCATTGGGCTCAGTTTGGAAGGAATACAAATACAAATATATAGAGTGCAAAACCTTGTATTTTGCATTATTTTGTATGTATTTATACTCTACATATTTGTATTTGTCCTCTTTTTAAGCTCAGTTTAGGAAGAGCGCAAATATATGTTGAATGCAAAACCTTACCTATGGTATTTCTAAATCTTGTATCTGCACTCTTCCCAAACTGAGCCTTAGAAACATTAATAAGCAAAATCATGTTGCCTAGTTAAGAAGACCATCAACAGTTGTGTACAAAAATGACCAATCTTTTGCTTCTGGAACCATGTGTTGCCAGTTCCAGAACGAGCAATAATCAAATGAACAGTTATTTCAATTCTAGTATGTTCCAAAACTAGATGAAACATGAATGCAATCACAAACCAAGTACACTCTTGATCGTTTGGTGGCCGTCCAACATATGGGATATGGCCATTAACTACAAGGTGAAGAAGATAGATCATGCAGCTAGACAAACAGCTATTTTCAATAAGCCAGTTACACAAAACAAATCTAACCAGAATCACTGATCCTGCATGTATTACTAAAGACGAAATGGGGAAAAGGATGTTCATTCATTGCTGTTTCTATTTTACATGTATACAACGAAGAAAGGGAATATTAATAATATGCTAATGAAACGGGGGCGGAAAGATCATTTATCTATACATGTTACTTAATTGTACTGTACTGTAAAAAAAATACTTATATTATTTATTATATATCTTCATTGGGGGCATATAAATCCATCATTGAGATCGAGGATACCAAATATGGTAAATATTCAAGCCTGTTTTTGAGTTCGAGCAGTGAATCCAGCAAACCAAGCGACCCTCATGAGCTGCATTCCAAGTATTAGCACCCACCATGATACCAAACCCCTAATGGTATGAACCATCCAAGCAGGTGCAACAATTTCAGCCCCCAACTTCAATCCCCTCATAAGCTGCAACACCCGGTAAGCCTCATATACAACTGGGGTTACAAGCCACACTGGTGACTCCCAGTGCCATGTCAGCATTTCTGTCAGCATCTGTATAGACAGGAGTAGAAGGTAGGGAACCAATAGAACTGAGAATGAGATGAAAGACAGTTGCGGTTGGAGAAAACCTTTGTGTGAGGCCATGAACATTGCCAATGGGATAACAAAACCAATGATGCTTGCAGCCATGTTCCAAAACCTGTAACTAAAAGGAGCCTGGCTTTTGCATGATTGGGTTGGACTCTTTGGTCGAGCACAGGCATCAGCCATGAGGAGAAACAAGGTCACACCAATATTAAAGATGCAATCAAGTCCCACCAATGAAAGCAAGCTAGCTACATTAGTGCCAAGATATACAGAAGACAACGGTAACCACAAGGTGGGCACCATCCCTGTGGCAAGTAAAACAGACGGACCCAAAAGCCACATAAGCCATTTAAGAAGTTGGGAGTGCATGGATAGTTGATTACTTGCATCTAGAACACCATCTCTATCATTTAGAGCTGAAGTCTCACTTGTATCATTTGGAATTGAAGTCTCAGTTGTACTTTCAGCAGTCATGGTTTCAAATATGTTGCTACCACTCTTCAAAAAGTTGTCATCAGTTTCCTCATTATGAACATATGTGATTGAAGGAGATGGTTCCCAAGAGGACAATTTTGTACAAAAAATAGGTTGCAGTTTCAGGCAAATTGGGGGAAAGGTGAATCTATATAGTGCCCTTGATGACTTGTAAGGCAGGCTTTTCAGACGGCGTTGGGCAATATTGATGTTTGCTATGGTTTGTGGTGGCTGTGCAAAGGATGCCATGGGTTGGTTGAATACTTGAAACTTCAGACGATTTGGCTGGAACTGGATTCCTGAAATAATAAAATAAAGTAAGAAAATTTTATTATGCAAAGATGACCAAAAAAACAATTATAATGGAAGATTTCCAAATAGAAACAGAATGATAATATTACCAAAATTCCTATTATATGCTGATAAAATGTAGTTTCTAAGTTCCTTTATCCAGGTTTATAAGAAAGCAGAACAATGAAAGACTGGATCAACTGATCCTTAATACCATAGATAACAATCCTGGAATACCATAGATAAGTCTACTTAACTAGGTAAATATTTCCTTAAAAGCAATTGTGCAGTGTTAGTGTCTTAGTTGTCATATTTAGGGGTGGCAATTTTTCACCCAACCCGCCCATTTACTTGGCGGGTTGGAAATGGGTTGATCACCCATTGGGTTAACCACTAAAGATATAAGTATTCATTCCTTAGCCAATTTTTTTAAATTTTCTTCATTTGAATGAAATAATATATAATTAATGCATTAATTTTCTATTAATTATTAACTAAAATTAGTTTTGTCTCGAATCAACACACTTCACCCAAATCAACATAAACCCAAATCAACTTGACCTGAGTCCGGACCAGCTCAACTTGGTCTAAATATGAACAGACCCAATAATCTCGGTTTGGTTTGTTTAGGGTGGTCAGCCCAGTCCAAAACCCGACTGACCCAGGGCAGGTCGATCCGGGTCAACTAGAATTCAAAACGGGCACGGTGCGGGATGGTTCGACTAGGACCCTGGTCTGGCTTGTATCCACACAACCCGACCTGAATCCAGACAGGTCCGATTTACTTCTCTTGACCCACTTCGGGGCCAGTCGGTTCGGTCCCAAACCCGTGCACAAACCTGATATTGGCCGGTCCATGTCAATCGGCCATTGATTGAACCGGTCTGGTCTAGTCAGACCGGACTGATCCAGATCTAAACGGTTCAACCACCCTTGATGTGATTAGCTCAAAGACAATCCAATTAGATAGTCCAAGTTGGTCTGACTGGTTTGAACCTAAGTGGTTCGATCAAACCTGAAACCCGAACATAGTCAAATGGCTTCGCAGCTTGTGTAAAAATAACATGCATGTAATGTGATTGGGTTAAAGCAGGTTTGGGTTGAACCCAACCCATTTAATTTTATATAACTGGGTCATTAATGGGTTGGCGGGTTAGATGGGTTGGGTTGAAGCTCAACCCAACCCAACCCGCCCAATTGTCACCGCTAGTCATATTCTAGTAAAATAATTAGAATAGCAATATCCATTAAAAAAGAAATTTAAAATATCAATTAGTGTTTTAAAAGGTGTGGCAAAATACAACTGAAGCCTCATGTGCCTCGCACACCTCATATAAAAAGACAAAAAAAAAAGAAAAAAGGAAGAAAAAAAGAAAGAAAGGAAAAGGAAAAGGAAAAGGAAAAGAAAGGGAAGGGAAAGAAAAAAAGAAAGAAAGAGAACAAAAAAGAGAAAAGAAAGATTAATTAGAGAGAGAGAGAGCAGAGTAGAGCACCCGGACCCCCTTGGCTGGGGGGCTTCTCCCCCCAGATCCCCCAATTAGTGTTATGCATCTTCATTCTTCTTAATATAAGTGATTTTTATTAAAAACAAAGAAAAATGAGATCCTCCCTCCTCTTCTTCCTCCTCCCCCTCCTCTTAAGGAAGCACAAGCCTCCTTGTGTTCAGGAGGTTATGCCTCTTACATTCTGAACATCACGCCTCTAGGTAGTGGAACACCTCGTGTCACACTTCCACGTTCTAAAACATATGATTATTATGCAAGAGAGTTGTAAGTTATGGTCATGTGGCCATGCGACCACAACAAACACCCTCAAGTTCAGTAAGGTGTACTAGCTGGGAGTGCAGAATATGGGGCAATAGAAGTTTTCCATAGAGTTTTTTGACTTAATTTTTAGCTAAGCTACCTTCGTGAATGCAATGAATGAGGTCACTATGTCATACTTCTCTTCATTAAACATAATTTAGAGGCAAACTCTGAGTGTTATTCCTAGAGTATTTTCTGTCACATTTTAACCAACAAGCAGCCTGGAACTACTACTTCATTGTTTTTATTTTCATTTCAAAACTAGCTGTAAGAACACAGAAGGTTAATGTCCAGGAGTCATCTATTCTTATCCTTGAATTTTCTGTTACAATGAACCTATCATGATTCACAGTTCCAATTCTTCTCACTCATGGCATCATCCACAGTATCACCTCAGAGATTGGCAGAATTGCCATTAATAAGTAAGGTTAAATAATGATAATATCTGAAGTGCTACTCAAAGTTAAGCCTACTGCATGTAAAAACCTTGTATCTTTGACATAAGAAAATATAACCTATTCAACTGATCCTGCATCATTTATCAAAATAATGCTCATCATTTCCATGTTGAACATTCAATGTTTTTCCCTCTACACTTGCCGATAACTATGTTTAGTGTTTGATCAAATAGGACACAAACTAACTCCATTGTCACAATTAAACAACCATTCAGGTAGAAACCTAAGTTGAAATGCAATTAGTAAAAGCTCCCAACAAATAGCTTCTTCGATAACAGAGATTTAACACTAGGCTTCAATCCCATCCGTCCCCCTCCCCCCTCCCCAACAAACTCGTACACACAATTCAAACCAAATAAGATTGATCATAGTTCAAATAGCTGCAACATGAAGATTTCTGGCTTTGATCCCATCTTACCTATCGAAAAGTTTTACAACTAGAAAGAAAAAGTAAGTTCACTAAGAAAAAATGAATGGAAGTGATGGTATTAGGGAGGACACAAGGTGTTTACTGTGCTGCCCCCACGAAGGTACACCGCCACAACGATTTCTGCAAGTTAATCTGATTATCTTAGAAAATACAACCATGGACAAGGCTACAAACTGGTAACTGTTTTCGTGGATTTGAACCACCGTAGTTACAAATCCATCCCCGGGCCTGGGGCTCACAAACTAAATCCTTACAATTCCCTCCCTTGCCAGAGGTCAGCAAGGCTGTTGGCTGACCTAGGACTAGGATTCCATTTGAATGAACTAGCAGTTCAAGTTGGTTCTCGAATACTTTGCTTCTTTAAATTATGTCTAAAAAGTCCAAGGACCAGATATTGTTGATGTAAAAGGAAAAAATCTGCTTCCCCAGGAACCCTACCGTTTGAAGCAGAGAGCAAACGATTAGATTCATGACAACTTGCCTTCATCTTAATACGTAGAAAAACATCAAATCAAGAAATCAATTACCAATATGCAATTAACCCTCGATAAGAACAAATTCGTAAATCACAAATTTCAGAAAGAACACGAACGAGTTCTAGAAAATCAACAAAAGGGGAAATAACAAAACAAAAAAACTGGTAAAGATGAGAATTAGGGCGCAAGATATAAAATCACCTCTCAAAACGCCATTTAAGAATCAGAAGTTCAACTCAGGAGCCTGGAATTGTTTGAAAATTAAAACTCGGGAATCAGTGGAAGCGTCTTCAGCACTGAGGAATAACGGGCTATTGATGATTGTCCGCAGAATCTGTATTAACCTCGTCTCAGACTGAGGAGCGTCGACTGGTCGGTTCGGTTCGATTGCAGGTTATTTGGCCAATCGAACCTACCTAATCGGGTTGGGGCGTTGACCAACCGAAACCGATCGCTTATCAGTGCAAATCGATCAATTCAGCTCGTATCGGTTTGGTTTGATTTATGGTTTACAGAACTAATTTATTAAACTAGGAAACAGGGTTTGATTGGACAAAATTTTAAAACAACAAAATAAATCAATAATTATAATGATATTATTAAAAATTAAACTTAAAATATAAAATATTTTAAACTAAAAAATAAGAAAATTTTCCACTTTCTCACATTAAAAATATGTTCAAATCGAAACCAAAAAAGGCAAAAGATATTATTACCAAAAAAGGCAAAAGACTTAAACCTAAGGCCTTGAGGTTTGTCATAAATATTTAAACCTCCCATATAATTTCTAATAGGACTTAAACCTCCCATATAAATAAGATGCCGTTATATTTGACATAATTGATAAAAAGACACTTTTGTCCTTTATTATCCTTCAAATTTTGAATGAGTACCACTAGCTTTCATCATTTTGAAACAAGAATGATTGTTGTAGCTTGGAATCACTTTAAGGGCTGCTCACAAAAGTTTATTCACAAATTGATCTCATGAATATTTTGGATAATTTGATGCGAAATCTAATTTAAACACATCAACATGCATTGAGTGATTATTGATGACAAGCTCTAAAAGAACTTGCCTCTGTAAAGTTTCTTGCCTCAGAGATTTTAATTGAACATTTATCCAAAAAAGAATTTTCATTCTCCATGAAAACCAAATCTGGATGAAATAAACAGAGAAGTACTGAATCATACTCCTCTTAATGGGTGTTTGTTCTCTCTCTCCTGTCTTCTTTTTCCTTCATCTCTATTCATTTTGTTTTTTTTTTTCTTCTTAGAAACTCAAACCATGTATGGCATAGAGGGACAATATTGGGTTTTTAAAAATATTAATAAAATTTAACCGAAGGTATTTGTTTTATGACATCACCCAATAAGGGAGGTGTTAGTCTATTTTGAAAATAAAGGAAAGGTATTAGTATTTAACATCTTTTACAAAAAAATAAAAAAAGTAGTTTGAGTAAATTTCATTTATCAAAACTGTACTTCAGATGTTGTTTGCAAAGATGATATGCACAATAATTGCTTTGTCGATGACCCACTAGTTTTATTATTTGTTTTTTCAGTGCTCGCTGGCGGCCAATAACTCGGTAATTAAGGAAAAAACTTTGGTAGTCAGGGCCAACAACTCATTCAGTCCTTTTACTTATCCTTTTACATAAAAAATGTTATGTAAAAGGATAATTTTTTAACTACTCTTATGGTTTAGTTAATTGATTAAGTGTATCTTTATTATTTGAAAATTGATTAATACTATTCCTACTATTTTTGACAATTGACTAACTCTACTATTATCATTAACATTCGTTAATATTTCATCAAAATCCGTACACACGTGACACCACATAACATTTAAAATTTTTTACAACCCAATGCCTCTTGTCTCCTTCCTCTCAACTCGGCACACCCTTACTCCTCTGACCTACCTCTCTCTTCCCTCTATCTTCCTCCCATAATCTTCGTTAACACCAGATCACCGGGGAGCAATTGCATGGTATTCACACTGTATAAAAGAACAAAAAAAAAATTAAAGCATTTGTCCGATCTTTTCACAATCAATAACCAAAAAGAAAAAGCCAATCTCTACTATTTGCTATTGGTATCTTTCAAATTTTTGATTCGCAGGAGTATCTATTAATCCTTCTCTTTCAGCGGGGTTTCTTCTTCGACCAACCATCTTTGACCATTTGCTTGATCATCTTAGGTTGAAGGGTGATGGCCTCGTCGACCTCGAAGTGCTCTCCATTGGAGCTCCTCAGAATGAACTTTCTGGCTTCATCCTCTTTCTTCTTCAACAGTGGGGGTGCTCTGTTGAAGAAGTAGAGAACGAGTGAACTGAATAGGGGCGATGGTGGTGGCAACCAAAGTGGTATGAGCGAACTGAACAGGGGTGACGGTGGCGGCAACCCCCTCTGAACTCTGATCTCTCTCTCTCTCTCTCTCCCTCCTTCCCTTGGGCGACGGCTGTGGCAACCCCCTTTGAACTTCGATCTCTCTTTCTCTCTCTTCTTCCTTTGGGCAACGGCGGCGGCAACCCCCTATGAACTCAGATCTCTCCTTTGCTCTCTCTTTTTCCTCTGGGCGACGGCGGCAACACTACCTTATAGCTCCACCCAGCGGCGGAATCACCTGACCATTCTCCCGTCTTCTTTCCTCCTCCTCTCTCTATTCTCCTATGTTTTGTCTCCCCTTTCCAATTGAAACCGACCATCCAAGTTGTAGCGACAACTCTTGATTTCGTCGTTGACTAGTTGATAAAGGAGGCCACCTATGTTTGATAGGGGCCCGAGATCAGAAAAAAGACCTAAGAGATTCCACCAGACTAAAGATTGTCTTCACAGTCTTGTTGTAGGGTCATCTTTGAGCTATGCATTTTTTAAGCCGCAGGGCTCTAGATGCCATTGCAAAACCGGATATTTTGGACCATAAAAGGGTAGTTTAGGCATTTTGCATGGGTTTTGACGGAGGTTAACAGTAAGAATAGAGTTAGTCAATTGTCAAAAATAGTAGGGTAGCATCAATCAATTTCAAACAATAAGGGTATAGTTAGTCAATTAGCTAAACCATAAGGGTAGTTTAAGAAATTTACCCTAAATAAAATCTATTAATCTTAATGTGCATAGCATACTCTCTTATTTCCCTAATTCTCTATCACCTCTAACCAAGGTTTAAAATATCGTAATGTATCGGGCCGTATCAGCCGATACGTACCATTCCGATAAGAACCCGATACATGGAATGCGTATAAATCATTTGTTCCATTTCTTTTCGTATGTATTGGTTGGTATGAGTTGTTTTGGATATGTATCGGTCGGTACGAGCCCAAAACAAGCCGATACAAACCGAGTAGTTTTAGTTCCCCTTCTTCCATTAATTTTGTTAATTTATATTTCATATTGAATCTATCTCATTAATTTAGTTTCTTACTCCTATATTTATGTAACCTCTAACCTAGGTTTAAAATATTGTAATGTATCGGGCCATATCGATTGATATTCCGATAAGAACTCGATACATGGAACATGTATAAATTATTTGTTCCATTTCTTTTTGTTTCAGTTCCCCTTCTTCCATTAATTTGATTAATTTATATTTAATACCGAATCTCTCTCATTAATATAGTTTTTTACTCATATGTTTATGTCTAACATCTCCTTCATTAATTAGTTAATTAGTCCTATATTTAAAGCAAATTCAAATTCAAATTTGAATTTTAGCGTCTAATCCCAATCCTCTCATTAATTAATGATCCTCTCTCTAGTTAATTTCATTTTATTAGTATAAAAAAACTACAAATGTTAACAATAACAATTAACAAGATTTATACCTTCACCACTAAGCCACTCCAATTTGTTTGTTACAATTATATAATTTTTAGTTTGAAGTAAATTTTATCTTTTCTTAGTGATGCTTATTAATAAATGCTGAAATTAGTTATTAAAATTTATATACTAATAAATATTAAGATAAATTATATTGATTATTTGAAAACTGATGTATATACATTCACATTTTAGTTTTTTTGTACTTTTTCACGTTTTAGTTATTCCATCATTTTTCAACGGTTATTAATTATATCTTGATATGTCACATTTTATATAAACATTAAATTATGGTTTTTTACATTTAAATGAATTATTTATAATAAACTTGTAAGTATTGTTACTAATATATTTTTATGAACTATTTGAATTTCCTATCATATTTATGCGTATCTTGATTTTTCGTCTGTATACATGCTATCTAAAACGTATCTTGACATATTTCTTAAAATTGTCTTTCTGATACACATTGTGTTTCTGATACTTTGAACCTTGCCTCTAACATATAATATCAAATAAAAAAATATAAATATAAATAAAATAACGATTGCTTATCTAAAACTTTATCACCTTTTTTTCACATTTCTTTTACACCTATTCTAACTTTTGAAAACCTTCCTCTATCAAAGATCTACCATTAAGGACTGGATACAGAATTGTTTTGGTGACACTCAGGTCGAATGATCTGACTATTCGGTTCAAGTAGACAGTTCATTCTGATTTAAAAAATAATTAAAATAAAAGAGACTAAAAATCATTGTCTAGATCGATGGTTTGATCACCCCGGTCAGTAGGTCACTGATCAAGCCAATATTTATTTATTTATTTATTTTTGGCTCAAAAGCGGTTTTAGGGTGAAAAAGAACCGATTACCTGGACAGTTCATGGGTCAACCAGTTTGACTGTCCAGTCCGGTCCGGTTTTCAAAGCCATGATTAGGAGATGAATTACCATTGTAAATTTTATGTATTATCCCTCTTTTTGAGTTTGCCATAAACAAAATTGTGCAATAATGAATTTATCATACTACCCCTCTATCTGAGATTTGGGGGTTCATCACTTTTTTATTTTTTAGGCGAAAATGCAATTAGGGGGCCCGAGAGATGACTCTTCCAGCAGCATCTAGAAATGATTTTTTTTTCTATTTTTCACTTGTTTTCTAACAATTATTTAACAAAATATTAAGGTTAAATTGGTCATTAAAAACAATTAATGGCCTAATTGCACAACTTCCATCAATGGTCACTAACAACAAAATGATGGAAGATAAGTTTTAGATAACAAAAATTATTTGCAGGGATCTTTAAAGGTTTTGAAAACTCAGGGTAAGTTTAAGAGAATTGGAGAAGTGAAGAGGTATATGGAAAATATACGATATAGGAAAACAATTGACCAATAAATTGAAATCATAAACGTGGTAGCAAATTAATAAGATGTTATTTATCAAAATTCATGGGTGAATTTTGATTGATCAAAACTCTCCATATCATATATTTTCTGCATCATAGATTTTTCCTTAGATAATGACCTAAAAGTTGATAAAATACAAAAGAATTTAGAATGTGTTTAAACTTGGGTTAAGGCATACATCAAGCATCATGCAGAAGTTGGAGAGTGAGTCTTCTATTTTTTATTTTGTTAATTTTACAATTTGACTTAAAAATTAGAATGGATCTATTTCGCAATCTAATTTCCCGACAAATATGCGGCCACATCTCTTAGACCCATATAAATGTAGTCCACCCACATTCAAGTTGCAACCTTCTTAATACTTTCTTCGGGTCATGGTTTTTATAACCGACCCGGAGACCGAATCGGTCAGGGGTCCGGTTAATGGGTCGAACGGTTTGACCATTCAAACTGAATGATCAGTCTGTTCTGACAAAAAAATAAAAATGGTCAAAACTGTTTGAACGGTTAACTGTCCGGATCAGCGGTTAGTTGACCAAAATCAATGGTTTTGGATAAATTTTCGGTTTTGGGGAAAACTGAAACCAGTTACCGGACCGGTTCCTGATTTTTCTGATCCGATCATCCGGTCCGATCCAGTTTTGAAAACCATGCTTTGGATCACTAGTTGGGATCTCCTACCTACAAAACACATTACAACACCCTACAACATGATCCACACTGCACATCTATATCCATGTTTCAGTAGTAAAACAGGGATATGCTAACAATGAAAATAAAATTCAAAGCAGAGAATAAACTGCTTTGTTATTTTTAGGAAACATTTCGGATAGGTACCCTGTACTTTAAGCCGAATGTCAATTTAGTACCCGAACTTTAAAATGCAACAAATATAATATCCAAACTTTCATTTTGCAACAATCTACTACCTACAGTTAATGCCCGTCAGTTCTGTATATCACTTGACCTCATGTACAATTTAAAAATTTTGAAAATTCTAAAATTATCCTTAAAATGAAACATAATCCAAAGGGCTCGCCACTGGGTGCGACATATCTTCATCCAATCTTTTCTTACTTCTTTCTTACAACGTTCTTCTAGTAGATAACAACGATAAATCTCCAACTTCTATAGCGATGTGAGACGTTGCAACTCGACAGGAATGGACATAATAAAGTAGCAAAAGCGGATCGACAAGGTTTGAAAATGATCTTGAAAAACCACCTACGTCACCTTTTAACTCCAATTCTTCAAGCTGTTGTAGAAGACATGGCGATGGCGAAAACGGCGTCCAAGTCAACTGAGCACAGTTCTTGATGTACAGTGTTCTTAGTGCTTCAGCGGAGAAAAACAGAGGGGGCAGCTCTTTTAACTTGGGGGCATTTGTCAAGCCGCAACTCAGAAAGTTGTGGCATCAAAGCAATGGAAGTCGTGGCATCAGATCCCATCTCCATCTCTCTCTGTATTTCTCTCTCTTGGGGCTCTTTTCATCACTGCTACTGATGTTGGATGAAGAGACGGGCTTTGCGATGAATGTTGGCTCGTTGCCTCCAGGCATGAGGACGAGAACCCTGTACTCAGTGTCGGGCGATGGGCTGGTGGGCTTTGTTGTTTTCTCAGTTTCATCTCCATTCCATCGGCCAACACTGCCGCTGCTGCATCGGCTGCCTTCCTCCTCTGCTCTGTCTGCACCCTCAACTTCTTCTGGTGTTTCTAGATCACAACGAAGATGTACCTACTGATCCACATGTTCCACTTCCCGCTTCAGCTCTGGTAGTGTTCCCAGTCCTCTGCCGCGATAAAGTTGTTCAACGATGCTAGACAGGTAGTAGTCAAAACAGATGAAGGTAACCGAAAGTGATCAGGTCATCTGGTGTTTCTAAATCACAACGGAGACGTACCTACTGATCCACATGTTCCACTTCCCGCTTCTGCTCTGATAGTGTTTCCAGTCCTCTGCCGCGTTTAAGTTGTTCAACGATGCTAGACAAGTGGTGGTCAAAATAGATGAAAGTAGCCGAAAGTGATCAGGTCATCTGGTGTTTCTTCAGAGCGGATTCCTCCTCCATAACTAGAAAAGAAGAAGATTTCACCACTGCCTCCTTCACCTTCTTTTTCAAGAGCTCGTTCTCTTCCCGAACCATGTCCAATTGCTTCTCCTTCTCTGTCAACTTCTCTTTAAGCAAGTTGATCTCATCAATCATCACAGTCGAGTTATCCAATGCTGGTTTCTTCATTGGGTTCATGGGTTTCCCTTGGTGGAGGAGAAGAGGTATGGTAGTGGAGAATTCCATCCTCCGAATCTGGTGGCAGCAGATGCATGCAGATTTGCACTTGCAGGTCCCATCTCCATCTCTCTCTGTATTTCTCTTCTCTTGGGACTCTTTTCTCTCTCTCTGTAGCTTTGTAAAGGTATAGGCAGAAGAGTTTCACGGTCTCATTCTTATAGAGGAGGAGTTTCACAGTGGTAATAGCGGCCACATTGGGACGGTGTTCAATGAAGGAGACGATAAACAGTGGCGGTGAACAGTAAAAAAATAGATAAAACTTAAGGGGCATTTGTGTCTTTTCCCATAACACTTAATGGTGAATTAACGCCGGATACTAAATTATCTCAAGATAAAAGTTCGAGTATCAGATTATCGCATTTTAAAATTTCGAATACTAAATTGACACTCGACTTAAAGTACAGGATACCCATTGGGAATTTTCTCTTTTTATTGCTGATGTATACATATTTCACTTATAACCATGATCACAAATGTTCTCTCCCTATGACCATGGTTAGTGATGTTTTTGTCTTTCACTGGGAGGTTACAACGTACAAGAGAAGTGTTGAGACTACCTACCACCAGAGCAGATGTGCTCTCTCTCCACACACACACCTTTGCATTGATTCACCTACATAGTACATAATTCATGACTCCCTCGTTTTAAGAAGCAATACCAAGTAAAAAAATAGAGAACAATTCTTTCGTCCATTCTAGTTTTGAATCTCATATATGTTTACATGATCCATTAATTTTTCTTTTTTTTATAATAAAAAGTTCTCTATATGTTTCAAATTTTATAAAACAATGTCAAGTGGGATCCACCGATTTCTTTTTATAAAAATTTCTTGTGTATGTTCAAATTTCCTGAAAGCAATGTCAAGTAGGGCTCATAACTTTGGGTTTAAATAACATGAATCACCAAGCAAAAAAAGAGTTGAGAAATATTTTGGTCAATTCTTGAACCAAAAGCAATTTTGAAAATTCCTCTATTTTTTTAATGGTACTCTGTTTTTTAGGTTTTTTTTTTTTGAAAATGCTGTCTTTTTGTTAGTTAAAAACAAATAACATTTTTCATTTCTTCCAAAATTGTTCCTTTTATTCTTATTTGTTGTTAGAATAAAGTTTTATTTAGGGTAAGGCATGGCAGAACTTGGCAACAAACCAAACAGGCCCATGATTTTGATCCTACACGTCCGTATTTGAAAAGACACCACCAAATAACCATCTCAACTATTAGATCATGGACTGTTATTCATATTTATAGTGCAAATATAAATCAAAATGCAAAATTTGCATTCAATTTAGTCAACCTTAATTAGCAAATCCAAAATCTTAGAAGTGAGAATATTTTTTTTTTTAAAACAAGAGCGGATGAATAAATTGAACCAACCTGACCCCAGGCGAAGCTTGCTTGAATTGGACCATAAACATAAGATTAACCTAATGTATGTACCTATCCGAATAAATATTTTCCAGAGAATATAAGTGCATCTATTCATATTTTTTTATTTTCCAAGTAAATAAAGCAAATCATTTTAATCATAAAAATTCATTATTAAAAGAAATATTTTTGTTCCATTTAAATATTAGTGATTTTTCCCATATGGGTATTTACCTACCTAGGAGATGGAATAAATAATACCCAATAAAATAAATTTTCCCTAATCTCCACATAAATATGAAAAACAGAACATGAATTTCTTGATTAATAAGAATCAAAATTCCATTAATCAACTTTTCCCCTCTCAAAATCCAAAAAAAAACACCCTTAGTGAGATGGGATCTTTTTCTTACAGACAGTGAGCCTAAAACAGGAATGAAGTTCTTCTTTAGTCCATGTAAACATTCTGAAAGGCAACTACTCAAATCCGCATACAGAAGTTGGTATTTTGAGCACAAAAGAAAAATAACAACAAACAAAAAGGATAAAAGGATGGGTACCAAAGAAACCTAAGACATCTCATAAATCTTTTCATTTTCATTAACACCTGAAAGCAAAATAGTATTTGACAATGTGCAAGTTCTGACTTCTGAGATTTACACATAGATATTACATGATTGCACTGTTATTTCCACAGAAATGACTATGAAATATGAGCACATATCGTAGATTCGTAGACAGACGAGTTGCTCGACCAAATCACTTAAACATGGACGAAAAAGGCAATTGCCAGAGTTCTATGACACTCCACTAAACTTGAACTATTCATGGAGGATAAAACATAAACTCAGCGAAAGAAAATTTTATCACATTTTTAACAAACTAAAAATGACACCAATTATGACGCGGAGCTTCGTGCCTTAACTAGTGGTCTAGAAGCATCCTCAACTCAACAACCAATATAGTTGATATAACAATATATTATGATTGTGAAAATTTTGTTAAATCTATTCAAAATTCATACCAGACCAAGTTCATGGGTAAAACAGATGCACTGGGCTCACATCCGGAAGCTGCTGCTTAGTTCGCTTATTCATGTAAATAGATAATTAAATCCAATGGCCCATCTTTTTTACTTGTAAGGGTAAAGTCAAATTGTTTTCTAATCAATGAAGCGAGAATAGACATGCCAGGAACTAGGAGAGTCCAGGACGCCTCAACAAATGCCACCACGAAGACGAAGAACGAGGTGGAGGGTTGATTCCTTCTGAATATTATAATCCGCCAACGTTCGCCCATCCTCAAGTTGCTTCCCAGCAAAGATGAGCCTCTGCTGATCCGGAGGRATGCCCTCTTTGTCCTGGATCTTGGCTTTCACATTGTCTATGGTGTCAGAGCTCTCCACCTCCAGTGTTATGGTTTTCCCTGTAAGAGTCTTCACAAAGATCTGCATACCACCACGCAGACGGAGGACCAAGTGAAGAGTAGACTCCTTCTGGATATTGTAATCAGCTAGGGTCCTTCCATCCTCCAGCTGCTTCCCTGCAAAGATAAGCCTCTGTTGATCTGGTGGTATTCCCTCCTTGTCTTGGATCTTGGCCTTCACATTGTCGATGGTATCAGAGCTCTCCACTTCCAAAGTAATCGTCTTCCCAGTTAGTGTCTTGACAAAGATTTGCATGCCCCCACGAAGCCTGAGGACAAGGTGGAGGGTGGATTCCTTCTGAATGTTGTAATCAGCCAAGGTACGACCATCCTCAAGCTGTTTTCCAGCAAAAATGAGCCTCTGTTGGTCAGGTGGGATGCCCTCCTTATCCTGAATCTTAGCCTTAACATTGTCAATGGTGTCCGAGCTTTCTACTTCAAGTGTGATGGTTTTCCCAGTAAGGGTCTTAACAAATATCTGCATCCCACCTCTGAGACGGAGAACAA